>JAVTVY010022551.1:0-96917 GCA_036873755.1 Hanleya hanleyi | reverse complement strand
GTTCTAAGCGTTTTTCCAGAAATAAAACTGATCATACTGCATGCAGATTCATGGTTCTATTTTCACAATTTTTCCCCAATTATAAGCACGCATCGATATTGAAAACATCGCACCTCATGCCTGCATCCATTTGACTTTCTATAGTTATATTCATAACATACAAAACGATAACTTCTAGTTCTTGGAGGGGAAGACAATATGCATACACACTTAGCCCAGAAGGTGTAAATTACACCTCTACGGGGTGTAAATGGCTTGTCCCATGGCTAACACCCTTTTGGGTGTGAATTATCACCCTCTTCGAAAGGTGTAAATTTACACCTTCTCGAAAAGGTGTTAAGTTACACCTTTTTTGCTCCCATTACACCTTCCATGGGTGTTCATTCACACCTTCTGAATAAAATTTGCACCTTCCAGACAAATTTATGAGCATATTTTTGTCGGGAACCCAGCATTCCATGGGTGTTTATTTACACCTTTTGACCACAACTAAACCTTTCAGTGGTGTTAATTTACACCTTTTCGGCAGAATTACACCTTCTTTGGGTGTTAATTCACACCGTTTGGGCAAATTTGAATCATCTAGGGGTGCTAAAATACACCTTCTGGTGATCATTCCATCTTCCAGAGGTGTTAAATCACACCTTATTAGTAATAATTACACCTTTCATTGATGTTAATTTACACCTTTTGACCGAGATTACACCCTCTTGGGTGTTTATTTACACCTTTTGGCCAAAACTAAACCTTCTAGAGGTGCTAAAATACACCTTCTGGAGACGATTCCATCTTCCAGTGGTGTTAAAACACACCCATTTCGTGAGAGTTACACCTTCAAAAGGTGTTAATTTGCACCTTTTTAGTGAGAATTAGTGGTGTTCGTACCATCCAGTAATGGCTCTTGGTTGAGGTATACAATAAGAACATTAACACAAAATATATGGATGATATATTTTATTAGGGAAATCACAAAAAGCACATTTACATTGGTCTTTTCATGTTAGCCCTCCCTGATATCATAGTTCATTCTCAGTCCCTGGAAGCACAAAGTTTAAACGATTAAAAATACAAGAATCCCAACCCAGCCTAAATTGAGCACGTTATGTTCATGTCACTTATGCCTCCAACTTTCACCCGCCTACAGATATCGTACAACTATTTATATACACACAAGTCTTTACCCCCGCCCACTAAAGCACAAAGTTCAAACAATTTAAAATACAAGCATCCCACCTGAACTAAATTGAGCACGTTATGTTCATGTCACTTACGTCACCACCTTTCACCCGCTCACAGATATCACACAAACTATTTACATACACACAAATCTTTACCCCCGACCACTAAAGCACAAATTCAAACAACTAAATACATAAGCACCCCAGCCTAACTCGGACACAGATACCATACAATCTATACACACACAAATTTTCACTCTCATACCCTCAAAGCACAAAGTTCATAAGCAACCCAACCCAACCCAAATTCAGCATGTCCTGTTGCACATGACAGCGACCGCCCCCCCCCCCCCTCACCCCATCCCATAGTACAGACATCAAACAACTATATATATATACAGATGAATCTTAACCCTCAAAGCACAAAGACTTAAATATACAAGTACTCCAATCCAGGTACCGACCATGAAGTAAAATAAGTTGCTCATCCTAAATAATAATTGGGTATCTTGAAACCAGCTTTGAAACTCTGCTCGTATGTGTTAATACAGGTTTCATGAAAAGTTACCCTTCATTATATTTTTCACCCTGAATACAAATGGATGCACATGTATGGGGCCGATTTAACAACTTACTCCATGGAAAAAATTAATAAAAATAAAGGTAACAGATAATAATGAAATAAAAACTAGCAATCCGGTTACATATCCATGATCAGTGTTCTGGGTTCGTAAACAGATATTTGCCATAGAATAATTTTCTTAATGACAACGGGGGGCAGATCTTTGCCATGGAATACTTTTGTGGGAATACTTGTGTAGATGACCCTCTGGGGTGCCTAGCCTCTGAGAACGAAAGTTGAAAACTCTCAGAGAGTAGGGCGTATCAGGTAACAAAAATGGCAATGACACTGGATGGGAGAGTTGGGGGGGGAAGAGTTGTACATAATCTTCTGGGATGCCTAGCCTGAGACCGAAAACTCACAGAGAGTAGGGGTAATCAGTAACAGAAACTGACAGCAACACCAGATCCAGCCGGGGGGTGGGGTGGGTGGGGGTGGAAACTGACAGCAACACCAGAGCCGGGGGTGGCGGGGGGAGGGGGGTGGAGATTTGTACATAACCTTCTGGGGTGCCCTAGCCTCTGAGAACGAAAATCGAAAACTCTCAGAGAGTAGGGGTAACCAGTAACAGAAACTGACAGGCGTATCAGGTAACAAATATGGCAATGACACTGGATGAAAGAGTTGGGGGGGGGGGGAGTTGTACATAATCTTCTGGGATGCCTAGCCGGAGACCGAAAATCGAAAACTCACAGAGAGTAGGGCTAATCAGTAACAGAAACTGACAGCAACACCAGATCCCGCTGGGGGTGGGGTGGGGATCGGGGTGGAAACTGACACCAACACCAGGGCCGGGGGGGGGGGCGGTGGAGATGTGTACATAACCTTTTGGGGTGCCCTAGCCTCTGAGACCGAAAATCGAAAACTCTCAGAGAGTAGGGGTAACCAGTAACAGAAACTGACAGCAACACCAGATCCAGATAGGGGGGGAGGGGGCGGAGGGGGGGGGGGGGGGCGGGGAGAAAAACTGTCATGGAATGCTTTTGTACATAACCTTCATGGGTGCCTTAGCCTCTGAGACCGAAAATCAAAAACTCTCCGAGAGTAGGGTATAACAGGTAACAAAAATGGCCATCAATAATTCTCCGCCTCTGAGCTGTGGAAGGGTCTGTTTGCTTTTCGTCTGTATCAAAGGCTGGCAGAGGAAAGTGCAATGCCTCTTGAGCGAGAGTAGGTGTACTGCTGCTAGGTCCGATCCTACAACCGGTATCAACCACAACTGATAAACTAATTCCACAATGTAAATGATACTTATCACTTTATGCATTAAAGTTCCATTTTTGTTAACGGGAAATATACACAGAAACAAATAGTAAATTTATGTTTTGAAATGTCAATCCCAACATAGTAGTCGAACCCGGGTATCCTAAGTACAGACCGATACAGACCGGTACAGACCAATACAGACAACAGATACTTATAAAGGACAGACTGATACTAAAAACATACAGACCGATACCTGAGTATCATTGATTACGACTTTTAGAATACATAATTGGTACTTTGTGGGATTTTCTCATAAAAAACGATTGATTATAGAGCAAAAACGGTATCGCATTTAGCTGCGCCCGCTACATTAGGAAGCGCGTCGCACGGCCGAATCGCACGGTCAATTCGCCCGCCAGACTCGCCCAGCGCACCGACCTGCAGCTCTAAACTCTCCTGATATATATTACACATACTTGATATTATAGGAGCATATTGAGCACGAATGAAGTTGAATGAAACAAGTGTTTCGGGTTTATTCGAGTTATTTTAGTAAAATAACAACACGTCAACCCTCATCAGGAGTCCGACGTATCAATTCACAATGTTCATAGTTTTGATTTCTTCAACATTTCTTTCTGTATGCAATTACTGGGTTTTCCCAGACTTTCGTTGTGCGTGATTCGAAAGATTTGATAAAATGTCAATATTTCAACAGGATTTTCCTTATATATTTCATCGCTGGATGGTAGGTGGGAATGAAACGGATGGATCTTTTCTTTAGGTTTTTCACTTTCTTTTTTCTTCCTGTTACTGCCCGAAGTGTGAAATAGAAATAAACTTCGATGATGGGCCGTGAACAAAAAGTTCAAACTTATTTTCTCAATGCTTGTTTAGCGCGCTATTGTCCACATGTTCATTCCCACCATATCAAATATTTTGAAATAAATAAAATGGAAACGATCTGTTCGAATTATTGTTCCAATATGCCATTCTCCGCCCATAAGTATAGATTTTTATTGCCTTCTGTCACTTCATGTACCGTAATTTGTCATTTCCTGTCTAATAAATTTCATACAATATTGGGTCTCAACGTTGTATATTAACCTCATATTCATAATGGTATCACTGCTGCTCCTGAAAAGCGAATTTTTTGTTCTAATTTGTGGAATCTATCGCAGTATCTACTGCTCTTGCATAAACACACCAGCCGAACCGGTCCGCCGGGAGAGTCGGTGCATGGAAGGTGCTGGGCGACCCAGGTGGGCGAATCGGCCGTGTGCCGCTCCCCGTAGGGCCTAGCGGGAAGCTGATTGCCACACCGTTTTACCCTTTCAACAGCTGTTTTCACAAGAAAATACCACAAATTACCAATTATGTCTTCTAGAGGCCGTAATCTATTATATATAGGTATCGGTCTGTCCTTTATAATTATCGGTCTGTATTGGTCTGTATCGGTCTGTATTTAGTGCGACCCGTCGAACCCAGCCCATGTAACTGAATCAAAGTTTACATTCTTTGGAAAAGAAGCAAAACTACAGTAATCAGACTGTATGGAAGTGGACTTACACAGTTGATCGTTCAAGTTGAGATTGCATTTTCACGGTGTCACTTGGACCAGTGCCTGTGCTTTCCTGAAAAGGGGAAAAATATAAATTTTCAATTGCGGTTTAAGGACGTACATATTAAGTAACTGGCTATATCCTGCGTAGTCTGCACAGAAACAGGGTAATAATTATAAGACTTAATAAAATTAGCAAAGGTTCCGGTCAGATTTCACAATACTAGGTTATTTGATTAGTTCTGCCATAATTAATGATTATATTTTCATGATCTGTGAATAACAGTGATTCACCTCCAAACACTGCTTTGTGGTACGAATACATTGGGTATAATATGGAATATCAAAGACGGGATAGGCATCACAGGAGAACACGAATCATTGATACCTTATCAGTGCGCTCTAGAACATTGTGAAATGCTCAATCTGTTGTCGTATGCTGTAATATCTGGATTTTGGACTTATCGGGTATCTCATCCTGGTCGTCGAGGTCCACGAACTCTTCAAAGTCAGCATCATACAACTGGAAAATAAATAAATCACATTTAACTAAGTGGCAAACAATCTATCAGTCAATCTGTGTCATACACCCACGAAACTAAGCCGTCATATACCCACGAACCTACAAAAACCGATCCTCCAGTCCAGCCCAGCTCTTTTTAAACATCATATAATTCTGGTTTCATAAAATTATATGGGTAAATAGTAAGGGTAAATAGTACCTCAAAATATCCCAAACATATCGTTCCATGATGATCCAAGTGACTGGGCGTTATTAACTATTCCTATTCCACAGACTACTAAAATTCACTATAAGTACTGCATTAAACTGAACAAAGCTATCTTGTTCTTGTTCTTGTAAGGTAAATCCCTCCTTCGTGTAGGAGCACCTCCTATTGGAGTAGTCATTTATAATAAACAGTTCGGAAAGTCATTAAAGTTCTTTAAATAGTTTGCAACCAATTCTGGTAGACCAAGCAGGAGTCTCAGGTTGAGTCGAGGAGCTCCAGTCTTCTGTGATGAATTGTGTAGATGTAGTGCCGTAGGACTCTTTCACCCACTACGACACATGAACAGGGTGCTAGATAGCGTTCAGGGTTCAATAGGAATGTCAAGAGGTCATCAGGTGACGCTGTAATTTCCTTAACTTTAATGCAGCAAGCAGGGCAGATGGAAGACACAAGTAATGACACATACTTTAGTCTGATGCTGTTTAGAGCTGAGTTAGGTGCAGGATTGGCTTTTTTTTAGATACTTTTCAAATTTCCTATGCTTTAACATGGTGCTATATAGCATACTTGGCAATATTGTGCAGATATTTTTGCTAAACTCCGCAGTAGGCAGAAAAGTGGGTTACTTTAATATCATCTATATTTAATATTTAGCACTTTTATAATCTAGTCTAATTAGAATATATTCGCATAAAAATATCTGTAACACCGTGTCGGAGAAAGGACAATATATTCAATATTTAGCACCTTTATAATATTATCTAATTAGAATAGATTCGCACATAAATATGTAGATGACGTCTGAGAACAGAAAATATATTGAATGTTTAGCACTTTGATAATATCATCTAATTAGAAGAGATTCGCAGTTAAGTATCTATCTGGCGTCTGAGAAAAGACAATATATTCAATATTTAGCACTTTTATAATCTACTATAATTAGAAGAGATTCTCATTAAAATATCTGTAACACCGTGTCGGAGAAAGGACAATATATTCGATATTTAGCACCTTTATAATATTATCTAATTAGAATAGATTCGCACATAAATATGTAGCTGACGTCTGAGAACGGACAATATATTGAATATTTAGCACTTTGATAATATCATCTAATTAGAAGAGATTCGCAGTTAAGTATCTATCTGGCGTCTGGGAAAAGACAATATATTCAATATTTAGCATCTTTATAATATCATATAATTAGAAAAGATTCGCACCCAAATATGTAGCTGGCATCTGGGAAAAGACAATATATTCAATATTTAGCACTTTTATAATCTATACTAAATAGAAGAGATTCGCAGTTAAATATCCACAAGACCCTTTTCGGAGAAAAGACAATATATTCGATATTTAGCACTTTTATAATCTACTATAATTAGAAGAGATTCGCATCAAAATATCTGTAACGCCGTGTCGGAGAAGGGACAATATATTCAATATTTAGCACCTCTATATTATCATCTAATTAGAATATATTCGCATTTAAATATATAGGTGACGTTTGAGAGCAGACAATATATTGAATATTTAGCACTTTGATAATATCATATAATTAGAAAAGATTCGCAGTTAAGTATCTATCTGGCGTCTGGGAAAAGACAATATATTCAATATTTAGCACCTTTATAATACATGTATCATATAATTAGAAAAGATTCGCAGTTAAATATGTAGATGGCGTCTGGGAAAGACAATATATTCAATATTTAGCACTTTGATAATATCATATAATTAGAAGAGATTCGCAGTTAAATATCCACAAGACACTTTTCGGAGAAAAGACAATATATCCAATATTTAGCACTTTTATAATCTAATATAATTAGAAGAGATTCGCATCAAAATATCTGTAACACCGTGTCGGAGAAAGGACAATATATTCAATATTTAGCACCTTTATAATATCATCTAATTAGAATATATTCGCATTTAAATATGTAGGTGACGTCTGAGAGCAGACAATATATTGAATATTTAGCACTTTGATAATATCATTTAATTAGAAGAGATTCGCAGTTAAGTATCTATCTGGCGTCTGGGAAAAGTCAATATATTCAATATTTAGCACCTTTATAATATCATATAATTAGAAAAGATTCGCAGTTAAATATGTAGCTGGCGTCTGGGAAAGACAATATATTCAATATTTAGCACTTTGATAATATCATATAATTAGAAAAGATTCGCAGTTAAATTTGTAGCTGGCGTCTGGGAAAGACAATATATTCAATATTGAGCACTTTGATAATATCATATAATTAGAAGAGATTCGCAGTTAAGTATCTATATGGCGTCTGGGAAAAGACAATATATTCAATATTTAGCACCTTTATAATATCATATAATTAGAAAAGATTCGCATTTAAATATGTAGCTGGCGTCTGGGAAAGACAATATATTCAATATTTAGCACTTTTATAATCTACTATAAAATGACGTCACTGTGACGTCATCAAGTCGGCCATCTTGGATTTTTTTACATTTTGTGGTAGAGCTTGACCCAAGGGTATAGTATGGTAAGTTTCAGCCCCCTAGCTCAAGGGGTCAGAAAAATAATTAGGGAGGGCCATTCCGCCCCCCCCCCCCCAGGTCACGACAGGTCCCCAAAAGCCCTGGCCAGATAGGGTTAAACAGTCTATATACCAGCACATGCGCGTTGTTTAACCAGGAAGAACGATAGAATAATCTGTTATTGTCTGAGTGGAGTTGCACAGACCACAAATGAAAATGTACTTGCGAATGTCTTAAAACTTACATAACAGCGCATGCGCGTTGTTTAACCAGGAAGAACGATAGAATAATCCCTGTTATTGTCAGAGGAGTTGCACAGACCAGCAAATAAGGGGTAGGACTGCCTTAAACCTCCTTAATCACCAGTCCTTGCAATATTGAAAATATGTAGCATTTGTGCTAATTATACAATATATTTTCTTTAAGGAGAGGCAATCGGACAATTTGGAGCTGCGATTTAGAAGAAATATTCAATATTTATCATGGATGCAATTTAGAAGAAATATTCAATATTTAGCATTTGTGCTAATTATACAATATATTTTCTTTCGGGAGAGGCAGTCCGACAATTTGCGTTTGCGAGTTATCATGAATATTGAATATTTCTTCTGGCTGCAATTTAGAAAGAAATATTGAATATTTAGCAATTGTGCTAATTATACAATATATTTCATTTGGGAACAGGCAAGTCAAAGTGCTAACTAGCAGTAATCCTAGAAATTATCTTCAAAGTAGCACACCCCTTTCTAAATATCACTGATTTTATAAATTATTTGCCAAGTAGCAGATCTGCTAAATAGCATGCGAGACAATAATAACCATTCCTGCACCTTAATGGAAAATTAATGGATTATGATGTCACCCTGTGCAATGGTCTCCCGGCGAGAATATATAAAGCAGTAATAATAAGAGCAGCCACAGCAAGAGGCTACTCTATGCAATTATATTCCGGTGCCTCAAACAAGCCCTATGGCGTTTAACTGAGACAAAACGAAAAACATCTTTAAGACGTGATAATCTTATAAGATTATACTGGGTGAATTCTGTAGATCTCCGTTTGTTTTACACGTTACAAAAATGAAGTTCACAAGGGCCCAACGTTTGATTTTTGAAAAGTTTTATACATGTAGGGTGGACGACTATAATATGGACTGCGATTGATCATCCGATCACCTTGGGATGATGAACATTTATATCCTGCGAGACTCCGGGTATAGTAACCATCCTCTAAGTTGGGGATGATTTCTGCGCATGATCTTCCGACCAATCACCAGAAACTGTTTCCATCAAATGACGGCGTTAAACTAGACGGATTAGTGTCTGTATGTAATAGTAGTCAACTAATCGACGTATATGACATTTACTGAGATAAATGTGTGTAAAAAGGCAAGAAACTGGTGAACTATTTCTTCACATTCGACGGCACGGGGCACAAAGGAGAGTACGGCATTTAGGACTTCGTGTTAAAACTAATAACATTCACGTACGTCATGCTAAAAAACGCCCGTTCTACACGTATAGCAAGTTCACTATGAAACAACTAAATTGATAGATTGTTTATAAATGTGAAAATCCAGTATCATTGATTATTTATATTCTCCGGATCCATGTTACAGTTTTCATAGATCAGAGCATATTTATTTTGTGACAGCTGTAATTAAACAAATTATATTTTCTTGATAAATATGCTCTTTTCTAAATATTTCAACTTTAGCCACGCTAAATGGACAGAGTTTGAATAATTTAATAAATAGTTAGCACTCTAGATTTCGTTTTATCTACAGGTGACATTTAAACAGTAAACCACAACCTTAATACTTTCTGACGTAGCTGAGCTAAGTATCCAACCACGAGCGGCATTTCGTGGCGCTTCTTTTGAATTTGAAGGTATATCGCGGGAAATCTATTTGCCGAACTCTCCTTTGTGCCCCATAAACTGCGAACCTTGTTCAAACTTTCACGGAACGTGTATTAATAAACGCCAAAAGAGCTCATAATTATTTTAATTTCTGGGTTATAATGGATAGATTCTTGGTTAACTTCCTGCATTAACATTCATAAACTGATCACGAAAAAATAGTTTAATAATCGCTTTAAATAATTAACACAGTCGCTGTTAATTTTGCTGAACATCATTCAAACGAGAAATGGCCTGTGGATAAAGTTAGCAGTGGACGGAAAAGGTTCCTTGAAGCGATGATGCAAGAGGGAGCCTCGCTGCCAAAAAAGTGACACGGTTCCTTCTTACATAAGAGTCGTGATCTCACTATCACGAAGGCATGAATCGCTGTAGAGATTACCGTGAAAATTATGGAGGGTAACATTACGGGAAGGAGTTTCAAACGCTGGAACTTCTCTGCATTGACTGAGATGTCCTATCTTTCTCTTCCGCATGAAATAACCGGAATCGCCTGTTACACTATTAAGCCTTTCTGGGTCTCTCAGAGTTATGAAGATTTCCAGCAGATTAATACGTTGACATGCGCAGTGGATAACCAAAAGACAGAAAGGACTTTCGTAACTTAGAATACGGTACTAAGAAGGATTCGGATCGTGTGACAAAACGAGATCTTGTGTGTGTTTTTGACTGATTTAGTGCAGTTTGTTCAATTCAATTTAAAATGGCTGATAATAATAGCGTACGAGGAATTTCCACAAGTGGAAAGCCCAGCGACGACGGCAAAACCCTTAGATCAGGTACCATAACAGGAGGTCGCGCAACGACAGGAGGCGTAGATGTATGGAAAGCCATCAGTGTCATAACCTCTGGTTTTCCACACGTGGTAATTCGATTTTCCACGCGTGGAGATTCTATTATCCACGCGTGGAAAATACAGCCAACGGTTTGACTTGTAATTACCACGTGTGGATATTTCGACCAATTACTCAACTTGGAAATACCACACGTGAGAATTATTTACCACGTGTGGAAAATATCCACCAATGACAGAACTGGGAATACCACGTGTGGAAATTATTTACCACACGTCGTATTTATCAACCAATCATTGAATTCGGAAATACGACGCGTCGTAAATAATTTCGACACGTGGTATTCCCATTTATCCACGCGTTGAAATTTTATTTTGCCCAGCCAATGAATAAGAGCTTAACGAAGAAAGCTGGTCCCTTCAGAATGTCGGAAATCGACATTTTGCTGGGTTCAAGTATCAGTTCTCCGAATGTGTTCGTCTAGCTGGAACAGACAATCTGCAACAGGACACTGTCAATTTCATAAAATACAGGTACGTGTAGCAAACTTTAAGTTTTTTGTTGAGCAGTGCAGGAGTTCCACCTGAGGCTGAGTCGTATAGGTCGACGAACGTACGACAGATAAGACAGGGTGAAAATGCGTGAATCTGCTTTCTGTAACGATTGTTTTGATTCGTAGATTCGAAAATAGAATTACCACGTGTGGAAAAGAGAATTACCACGTGTGAAAAACCCAGTGAAATACCACGCGTCGTATTTCCGAATGCAATGATTGGGTGATAAATACGACGTGTGGTAAATAATTTCCACACGTGGTATTCCCAGTTCTATCATTGGTGGATATTTTCCACACGTGGTAAATAATTTCCACGTGTGGTATTTCCAAGTTCAGTAATTGGTCGAAATATCCACACGTGGTAATTACAAGTCAAGCCATCGACTGGATTTTCCACGCGTGGAAAATCGAATTACCACGTGCGGAAAACCAGAGGTTATGACACTGATGGCTTTCCATATAGATCGGGGCGGTAGGTCAAATACAACTCCGTCTACACCCGGTAACACAGGCACGGGAGGTATACCCAGGTCCACAATTCAAAGTGCTACCGTTAATCCAGGAACCTCAATAACTACAACATCAACACGTCCAAACACTACAGGAACTAATCTTACCGTTATGCAAACTAACACTACCGTTACTACGTCTCGTGTTTGCCCAATTCCGGTATACATTCCCCCGGTCATCCTACAGAATTATCCCGGAACTCCAGGTAATACGAACAGCGTTACTGGAAATGCAGGTAATTTCCGCAATACAAGATCTGTTAGGTAAAGTTTAGGGATGGACTGTCGGCTATATCAGGCCATATGGAGAGACAAAATCGCGATGCCTGGTCGGCAATCAATGTCATTAACACCTTGTAACACGCCTTTCGCGTGCCGCGACCTTCCGAAGTGCGAGATTGCGAGAGCACGAGAACAGGCGAACGGTATAGGTCGCGGCAAGCGAAGATTAGGTTGCGTAATGCGAATGGCAACGTTAGCGCGTTGTCGTGTTATCGCGCCGCGATATATTAGCCATTCGCGCCCTATATGTTCGCGTGTCACGTGTCTCGACCTTTCAAAAGGCGAGATCGCAGGAAGACAAGAACATGCGAATGGTAGGTAGCGGCACGCGATTAGCAAATTGCGACACGTGAATGGCATCATTAGGGCGTTCTCAGGTTCTCGAGCCATGACATTTCCAATGGCGCTACCGGCCGCCCGCGCCCCTAATTTTCGCTCCAAATCTACAGGGCGAGATAACGAGAACGCGAGTGGCTGTTATCGGCTTCCATAATATCGCGAACTACTGTCGTATCATCTAAAGCGAAAAATATGTGTGTTTGTTTCTGGTCAGGGCATGCGTCGTTCTGAACATTGCGCATCAACACTCTTTTCACAAAAGATCTATATAGCAGCCAATAAACGGACAACATTATAGAACCGAGTTTATATTGAGAATACTCTGGAGGATAATCTCTTTGATATTGGCGAGGGAATGACACGTGGGTGTTGAAGACCTGAGCTGATTTTGTTAGCAATTGAGGGCATGTTTGTATTAATTTTCCGATCGTCTGGTCGTCAACAATTCTTGTGACCGGTATAGAAGCCAAGCCGTTGCCTTTAAAGACTACAAATTTGGCATGCAGGATTGTTGGGGGGTCAACCACAAGCCTATAGAATTTGGGTACATTACAATGACAACGTCACTCAAAATGTCCGGTCGTTTGTCGTCAACAATTCTTGTGACCGGTCTAGAAGCCAAACCGTTGCATCTGGAGACATCAAATTTGGTGCACAGGATTGCTGGGTGGTCAACCACAAGCCTATAGATTTTGAGTACATTGTGATGATTTTTGTGGTTTCCATGGCAACACCACCCAAAATGTCCATAAGACGCTGTGAACGTGATAGAAGGTAAACCGTTTCAGCTAGGGATGTCAAATTTGGCATGCAGGATTGTTAGGTGGTCAACCACAAGCCTTTTGAATTTGGATACATTACAATGATTTTTGTGGTTTCCATGGCAACGCATGCAAAATGTCCATATGACGATGTGAACGCGATAAAAGTCAAACATTTTCAGATAGGGACTTCAAATTTGGCATGCAGGATTGTTGGGTGGTCAACCACAAGCCTATTGAATTTGGGTACATGGCGATGATTTTTGTGGTTTCCGTGGCAACGTCACGCAAAATGTCCATATGACGATGTGAACGCGATAGAAGTCTAACCGTTGTAGCTAAAGATTTCTAATTTCATATGTAGCATTGTTGGGTGGTCAACCACAAGCCTATCAAAGTTGGGCACATTGTGATGATTTTTTTTGTGGTGTCCATGGCAACGTAACGCAAAATGTGCATATGGCGATGTGAACGCGATAGAAGTCAAACAGTCTCAGCTAGGAACTTCAAATTCGGAATCTGCTTGATCACAGATGGGAAGAGACATACAATCAACAGGTACACATTCATACAGTTTCGCTATCAAAAACTCTATATTACTAGGCTTTCAATGAAAATTGGAAGATTTTTATTATTGTTCAGATTATTATTAGGGTTCAAAGCCAGAATGGCTTGAAGCCTTTTGTTTTTGTTCGGAATATTTTTGTTCTTCGGCCATATTTTTGCAAGCGATATGTCAAATTATTTATTATAGTCCTCCAATGCATCCAACATCCCACACTGAATTTATCATATATTAATCTTTTACAAGCCACTGCTAAACAACGTCTTCTTTAAGCTATTTGATACCAAAATAAACTTGGGGTCATAAACAATACGTTGAGATTGAACGCGTGCAATATACGGCCTGCAAGCGCTTCTTGAGAACCGGAAAAAGTACACCTAATGCTATGGCTATATCTGCGAGTGTGGGCGTTATCCACTCTTCTGCAATGCTTCAATGAGATGTATCAAATTCTGACTAAACATGCCGGAATTCAGATACCCAAGAAAATGTTATAAAATTTTATATTATTTAGATTCAAAAGGTAAAAACATGGCAGTGTGACTAACGTCACAGGACCTACGAAGTAGGGGTTGATGTGATTCAAGTGTATACCTTAACCTAAGACTGACCATTTTCATGGTCGTAGGAGGCATTGACACATGTTTTTGCCAATTTCGAGGTTTCTAGGTCATCTAATTAGGTGAGAAATTGGGTCACAAAGTAGGTCACATAGACCTTGACCCAAGGTCACACTGACATTGTCCTAATTAAGCGCATTTCCATTAGGACATGTTTTTACCAATTTCGAGGTTTATAGGTCACCTAGGTAGGTCAAATTTTCATCAGAAGTAGGTCAGCTGAGAACTTGCTGGTAACAGTCCCCTAATGCACGTTCATGCCAAAAATCAAAGTTCTAATATCAACGGTTCTCCTTTTGCCGGAGAAAGGATTCGGATGGACTGACTGACTCACTCACTCATTACCGGACAATTTGCAAATGAGAGCCTACTTTGTATGAATATTAGTATTGAACTTTATCTGACCGAACCAGCTGTGTCTAGACAAGAAATGTGCTTGCTAATGTGAGAGTTGATACGGCAGGACTTGCGATAGATACGGGAAGATTTAGCAACACATCACGGGAAAATAGATTTTGCTCCTTGTGCGATCTCCAAGCAATAGAAGATCAATTCCATCTTATTATTGTTTGTCCAGCTTTAGATTCACTGCGTAACCAATTAATACCAGAAAAATATTTAATGGTAAAGTCGCATAACCGATTTAATACGTTAATGGCTTCGAAGGGCGAAACATTGACAAATCTTATGTTGTATTGTGACATTGCTTTGAAAAGAAGGCAGCATCAACTTCAACTGAAGAATGATTAACTTGTTAAATACAGCAATGCTAACTTTATATGTGCGCACCTACTGAACATGAAGTCAGAATTGTTGAAAACCTACGAACATCTGTTATCGATTGTTGACGAAATCGACAGATCATATATTATGGACGCCATACTGATCACGAAGGGAAACATTTGGCGATTTCATGAGTGTCATATACTCAGAATTAGCACATTGATATCCTAAAAAGAAGTTGTTTCACACTCGAAGAAGGTAATGCTGTTGCGATTGTTATCGACACCATCTTAGTTGCTAGGAAAGAGATACATGTACAGCCAAACCTGCTAGAACGATCTCCTAGCAAGCGTCACATCCGACATTCCATATTCATGCGTCGTCCATTAAAGAATTTCCGCGTCAATAACATCTATCTATCTATGGGCGAGAAGTTAAAACCACTGTTGGTCGGCTAAGCCTGATGACCCCGCTGTTTTTGGGAGAATTGACCCTGACCCCAAGACTATTCTAATATGTATATAAACAGCAAGAAGGCTTGGATGAAGTCCTATTTATTTGAAGACTGGCTGTCAAATTTTAAACAACAAGACAGAAAGATGTTTTCTTATTTATCACTTCCTGTATTAAGCGACCAACTTTCCGAAGCGACCACTATTTCTATTTCCCTTGAGTGGTTTCTTAAGACAAGTTTGAACGTGTTCAAGAATGAAATATAAAATCCAGATCGTCAAAACCGCAATGTCTCAGTTTTCACTGCATAAAACCCATGAAATAGTATATGTCTGATATTGCTCAATTTTGATTAGTCGGTGACGGTCATATTGTAGTGAGGGTCACATTTTCACGACCACACTGGAATGGTCTCACTCCACGGTCGGCCTATCTCACGGTACTTGACGATCTAACAATTTTGATAGTTTCCCAAATATCGTGTAAAGTGTTGTCTTCGACGGTCCAGCAGTTTCAAATATCGGCTGTGATTCTGAGCGCGCAAAATCTGACGGAAGAAGTATGAAAATATTTCAACGAGATCCACGCCCCCATCCTCCACCTCTCTCGTCAGTCGCAAACATGGTCACACTCATAACATATTGCGTAACAGACTTATAACACTTGGAACTACATATTGATGATGTCCACGCCAGAGTTCATCTACCGTGCAGATATTCTTTTTACTTCAGGTTTGATGTAAATCGGTCCAATAACCAATAAATTATTGATCAGAAAATAGTTCTGGCGATAACGTATCTCGCAGAAAATCAAGAACGGCAGTGACCATGTTGGATAACGCAATACGCAAATCTACAATATATTTACATGTACCAGTCTTTCTTTCACTTATGTCAGTCCAGTGTCAGAGGCAACCACCTCGCTGGGGGTCTAATAACACCCCAGCCACCAGTCAGATTTTTGGACCGGATTCGGGGCCTTCGCGCACATCGCCGGAAGTGACATCATATATAGTAAAATAGATGTTTAACGAAAATTTTGATTACTTTTCAAGTCTGCATAATACCTCCGTTGATCTAGCGTTAAAAAGAATTATCTGGAGATAATTTTCTCTGTTGATCTGGACAGAGCATATGAAAAGTAGTTCGCTCATGTGCACCACTAAACGAGTCGTTTGGTCGGATTCAAACTGAACCGTGCGTTGGTTTCCCCTATACGTCATAGCAACGTAGTAAAGGTCAACTTCCGCTATTGGAGGCAGGGATGTTATTGGAGCCTGCGAAATGGAGCATGCGCTGTGGGGAGGTTGTGTCAGAGGGTGTAGGGCATCATGTGTTTGAGTTATTGATCTGACAATAATTATGTACCTCGTAATATGGAATGAACAGTACACATCTCACTGCTTCAGTGGTGTTACCGCCATGTTGCAAAAGTTGGAATCAGCAATCCAAGATGGCGACAGGGGCCAAATTAGATTATGATTTTGGCTGAAAATTAACCAACCTTCTTTGACAAATATTCACTCTCTATTTATGAAGTAGATTGGTTGAATCTTTCCCAAGATATTGATCGGAAGTCAAACTGAAGATCTGGAATTCAAGGAATGAGTGAACGAATACGATTAACGTCGGTTTCAACACTATTTCAGTCATATCACGACCTATTCCTATTCACACCCGAAAACCACGAGGGTATGGCCCTATACCTTTTAACACCCGGGAGCCCCACGGGTGCCCCAGTTAGTCGCCGCTTACGAGAAGCTCTCAATATAGTAGTCGCGGCCATGTTGGATAATATATCTTAGTGAAAAGCAATACTAACGCTCCTCTCGTCGAAGTTTGAAATCATACCATACACCCTGTCAACAGATATTGATCCGACAACAAATTGTTAACGGAAAATAATTCCAAGATGGCGGCAGTGGCCATATTGTATTATAAAGACGCGTCTCGGTGGAGTGCAAAATTCCGCTTGCCGATAAGAAGCCACTCACCAAATCATTCGCGACTGCTCGGCCTATTCCGTCGAAGAAAAAGTACCTCGCGCGCTAATGGTGTAAGGATTTTACAGCTCTCAGCTGTAAACCGTGATCCGCAGCACGTGAGGCACATTACATGCTATTGGATGTGTTTCCGCTCAAATAGTCCTCGTTGTATTTCTTCCTTTATCAGGAGATAAAATATATATCCAAATGAAATGGATATTCCCTTGATTCCACCCGCGAAGGATCTCTTCTAATTCGAGGCGTTTATCCTTGTTTTTCTTGGCAACGGAAGTCATACAGCTGACGTGCTATGTTCGGAGATTCGGCGTGATACATTGCTTCCAACATGGATGCCAATATGGATTCCTAGCAGCGCGGAACGAGGTACTAATGTCCTACATTATCGGAGACCGTGCCGAGTGTCACCAAATTTGAAATCGATCGATACAGCCAGTAGACTTACAGACGCCTATGGTGTTCTATTTGTGCCAAGTTTCCGTCGCCTTTTCAAAACGCGACGTCGCCTTTTGAAACGCGACGTCGCCTTTTGAAACGCGACGTCGCGTTTTTAAAACACGACGTCGCCTTTTGGAAAACACGACGTCGCCTTTTAAAACGCGACGTCGCGTTTCTTCCCTATGTTTTTGCATTGTAAAACTCGACACAACGGAACTCGACGTCGCGTTTTCAAAAGGCGACGTCGTGTTTCACCCACGTCTTGTTTGGCAATGTTAAAAGATAGGAAAGAAACGCGACGTCGCGTTTTAAAACGCGACGTCGTGTTTTTTAAAAGGCGACGTCGCGTTTTCAAAAGGCGACGTCGCGTTTTCAAAAGGCGACGTCGCGTTTCGAAACGCGACGTCGCCTTTCGAAACGCGACGTCGCCTTTCGAAACGCGACGTCGCCTTTCGAAACGCGACGTCGCCTTTCGAAACGCGACGTCGCCTTTTGAAACGCGACGTCGCCTTTTGAAACGCGACGTCGTGTTTTGATAGTAGAACTGCGCATGTCTAGGGATCATTTATTTTCAAGAAATTGTGTTGTGACTATAGATACAATGCTTTATTTAGACAAGACAAATGACATACATGTAGATATATGTAGAAGACTGTGTAAATGAAATGTGTGGTAGGAAACTTCGCTGTGCTTATATCCGTCTCAGAAATTAGGTCATGTATATCCATTGAGTATACGCACCCCTCAAGACAAGAACAAGCTGACATTATTAGTGCGCATAATGCATGTATTTAGACAATGTTTCCTCATTAGCTTTCAGTTACTTGTACAGCGACCAACTAATTTTTTTCAAGATAATCATCCTGTCCGTCCTCTAAACGTTTGTCAGGCTTTATTATTTTTATATTATTCACATTGTATCATTAATCTTGGGTGTAAAACTCGGCTGGCAGTGTCGTTTATTACTTGACTTTAAATTGCCATTTCACTATGCATTCAGTTATAGCACAATGCACTCATGGACTCACTAAGTGGAAGCTGTGCCGTTAGTGTCACCCATAGGGGACATTTAAATGTTGATTGATTAATTTATTTCAACTGGGTTAAAACGGTCCTCGGTGAAAACAGTTTCTACCTAGACCAACACATTTTCACTTGGCTGTAAATCTTTCACCACCAGGTGTAAAAATGGAAGCTGGATTGATCTGCATGGGTGGAAAACATTCCAGCCAGGTGCTTCTCAGGTTAATGATATTAAAAATGACTTACCAAGTTGAGTAATACGTTATTGAATTTGAGCTTTGAACCCTTTGTATAGTTATTTATACGCTATGTAGCGGTTTTAAAATAATTGGGCACTCTATCGCCAAAAAACAAATTCTCTTAGTTCAGATAGGTCAATGCTACCACCACCTATTTTTATCAAAAATAGGAAAATAAGCGTGTAACCATTCCCGGAGAAGCCGCCACAAATTTAGGTTCGTTTATTCCAATCTCAGTTTAGAGTTTCTGCCCTTATTGCTTCGCTCTCCTATCAAAGTCTAGTTTCACGATAACGGTGACAACCTTGTAACCCACAGTTTTGCTGATAGAATTGGAACCCTCTACTATTGTGATTGTCTTATAAATCTCTTGAGATGGTCAAGCGGATAGCTCTGGCTCACTAATAACAAATGCTCCCTAAACCTGCACATGCGCAGTTGAAAGACCAAAAGGCGACGTCGCGTTTCGAAAGGCGACGTCGCGTTTCGAAAGGCGACGTCGCGTTTCGAAAGGCGACGTCGCGTTTCGAAAGGCGACGTCGCGTTGGCGCGTTTCAAAAAGGCGACGTCGCGTTTCAAACGACGATATCGTTTCAGAAAGGGCGCGACGTATCGCGTTTCAAAGGCGACGTCGCGTTTCGAGGCGGCGTCGCGTTTTCAACGACGTCATAGCGCTGGCGCGACGCTCGCTTGCTTCTGACGTCGCCTTTGCTTCGACGTCGCGTTGACGTCGTGGGCGCAAAAGGCGACGTCGCGTTTTTCAAAAAACGCCTTTAAAAGCTTTGGCGTCGCGTTTTAAAACGCGACGTCGCGTTTCTTTCCTATCTTTTAACATTGCCAAACAAGACGCGGGTGAAACACGACGTCGCCTTTTGAAAACGCGACGTCGAGTTTCGTTGTGTCGAGTTTTACAATGCAAAAACATAGGAAAGAAACGCGATGTCGCGTTTTAAAAGGCGACGTCGTGTTTTCCAAAAGGCGACGTCGTGTTTTAAAAACGCGACGTCGCGTTTCGAAACACGACGTCGCGTTTCGAAACGCGACGTCGCGTTTTGAAAAGGCGACGGAAATTTGGCACAAATAGAACACCATACGGATCAGCTAGAGTATCTCGTCGAACGCGCCGATTGCAAGTGTTTAGCCTCACGTTCCTCAACTTATCTTACCAAATGGGTTAACAGGTCATAACAACATGGAAAGCTATTTGTCGAAATCAGATGACGCCGCCTGATTGGTGGGGCACGCTCCCAATCTCCTCAGGGTTTGGAACTGTCCCTGATTCTACAAACTGGCAGAAACATCAAGGCTATTCTAGATATACATTAGCTATGTAATTTGCTCTGACTATACACTATATAGTATTATTCCCTAAACAGTCCAGTAAATTAAAATGTTCATGCT
The DNA here is from genome assembly GCA_036873755.1 of Hanleya hanleyi. Classification (NCBI taxonomy): domain Eukaryota; kingdom Metazoa; phylum Mollusca; class Polyplacophora; order Lepidopleurida; family Hanleyidae; genus Hanleya; species Hanleya hanleyi. The sequence continues at coordinate 76,479 of JAVTVY010022551.1, read as the reverse complement.
ACCAAATTGCCACGAAACATAGTAACAAATTTTAAAATAATAAAACTCATTCAGGTCGGGTTTTTTTCGTTTGACGAGAGTTCCATGCATTGATGTGAAATGAAACAATAAAATAAGACGGTCAAAAATAAATCAATGCACATTGCGATTTACATAAAAAATAATTAAACATCACTTCAGATTTCTCAGTTTGGATGAGTTGATGAGTATTCAGAGCCGTGTGAAATCGGTCGATAGTGAGAGAGTTATTATTATTATTGATTGATAATAAGTTCGAGATTTGGCAGCTATAAGCTACCCGACGTGAATGGTTATCATACAAAAACACCATTTAGATTCATATAACAATCCGCAAACATATAGTAGTGATACCGATAGGTCAGTTTTCATAATCTGGAGCATGGACTGTTTTTCTCCTCTTCAGTACTGTAACAGTTATATATATAGCTGGGTTACAGCAATTGAAGAAGAATTGGAAGAACAGGTATTGGCCACTGCATTTTTCACCAACAATTAGAGTTTAATATGAATTTTTAAGTTATGCGAAAACAACTTTAGAAACGTGCTGTGAATCCTGGAACCTTGAGCCTACCTGACCTGGTGGGGCTGCACTGTCAGAATGTTTGGGTATAGACGTGACATACCCAAAATAGTTGGGTCAAAAGGATCCAAACTGTTTTGATCAAAATGGAATTTGACCCAGACTCTTTTTCTATACCGTACCCAAAAATATCTTGTCAATTTGACCCAATCCTGCTGTTCCACTCCCACATGTTGTCTTTTTGCTGTTATCTCCGAAACGACAAAAATTGAGAGCTGACACTCCGTTACTTTTAAGTTCATCATGTTGGGGTCATTTTGAACCTATCTGCATACCCTCCCCTGCAAGTAGAGGATCATGGGTAAATTCAAAATGGCGACCATGTGGGGTACCAGAAAAATGTTGTTTTCGGCATTTTTTTTTAATTCCTGCTTTTCTGTGAGGGAAAATGGACAAAGTGGACTTCAGATTATTAAAAAATTAAAATTAAAATTAAAAAAAGTAATCAATGAGCGCTGTCATTATACTTACATATCTCATCAATCTATACCTGCAGGACTCCTTTCTAAGAAGACATATTTATAGATATATATGCTTATAGATTACAATTACGCAATGTTTCCTTGACTGTGTCTGTCATATAAGTCTCTCAACTTGAACATTTGGTAATCTACATACTGAGAATGGGACCTGGTAATCAACGGACTGAGAATGGAGTGTTCTAGCTCAAGTCAAACTCAAGTCGTTTTCGACACTGCCATGTCGGGATGGAAGTACAAACACAAAAGTCTATAACAAACAAGCAGGAAACAATCTCGGTGTATTCCGGAATGGATTAAAGTGATCGTAAACCCTCAAGTAAAGTTTCCATCAAATGAAAGACCATTGCAAACAGTGTGGGAAAATATTTATTGTAAATTTTTACGATTTTATTACACAGAGTAAACTGCAAATAAAGCATGGTATTCTATGGTGGTCTGTTGCGATCATATCTAGGTCCGGTGACGTCACACTGCCTTAATACATATATTTCAAACTGTGTATGCACTTTCCAATGCTTGATTCAAGCTTAAGGTGTGTATACTTTGAGTTTTAACACAGACTCACTGTTCCAATGTGCATGTTTCACCAATTCGGGGGAATTAAATGCAAAATTCAAATTGACATGACACTAATGAATTACCATCTCCAGATTTTCGTGAAACATGCGGGTTTACGATATACCGAAACAACCTCCTTTATTTATATTTTCTTGTTCGACATCTGTTTAGCTTGATATTTCTTAGCTCGTTGCACAAGTATTATAAAAATATCTTTACTGCCGTTGAGTTTAAAACGAGGATTAAGATGTTTTGTGGATGACTATTTAATACACCCTTCCCCTAAAACAATATACACCAAGATAATTCAACTGAAATGGTTGCCCATCTATCCTCTACATGTTTGCAAAATATTTAGTTATCCGTGTTGTATTTTAGTATTTGCGCACGTTAATATTGGATTTTACTGTCGCAAATTAAGTTATACCGAGCACGCGTCAGCGGAGTGGGAAAAACGGATATTTGCGACAGTAAACCCAGCGTTAACGTTCGCAAATACTAACAGACAACATAGTAATAATCCCTATTCAAAATCCATTTCTTCCTTTCCTACATAAATTAACAACATTGTACCTTTGTTAGGATTCCTACATAATTAATCACATTCGATGTAACATAAAAAATCCTACACGGCAAATATAAGTGTCAACCATTAACGCGTTGTAGTGTTAAAATAATAACATTACTGTTGAAATGGCCCTGTTCATGTGTTAAAACTAAAATACTAGTATTTAAAGTGATAGTGGCTTCATGCATCGGTGTCAATAGTATATATTGTCCCTTATTCAAGCTGCGTCCATTGGTAAGTTCCTGGTTCTGATATTTGTTTTCTTTGAAAGCCTTTGTCTCTTGGTTGGTGTAATATACATGTATTTGCAAAAGCTGAATTTCCAAAAGGTTGTATTGTGAGTTTCCCAAATAAATAGCATGATATGATCTCAACTTCTACAGTACGACAACTGAACTATTATAGTATCGTTATTCTTGAGTAACAAAACTCAATATGCTTACACTGTAAAAAATGTTTGTAAAGCTACAGTATATAGGAAGTATTGTAAAATGTGACCGTGGAATTTACTGTTAAATAGAAGCATGAGTTTCAACTGCTATTTTACAGTTCATAGCTGTAGCAATACAGACAACCAGTGTATGTTTGCATCCTTTGGAAAAACTAGTATAAATTGGAGTAAAGGGTAACAACGCTGTATTGTAACATTATTCGGGTGTGTAATTACGGTAATATTATTAGTGTATATATTTACATTCAGTAGAAATTATTGTCGGGGTGTATTTCGTAAACCTTTCCAAATATTTTCATCTATAATACGCAGTGTACTTCCACAGTAAATTATCTAAAATGTGCAAGGCGGGATAATGAGTTTGCCTGCCAGGGTTCAATCCCCGGGGGTGCGCGTTTGAGTTAATGTACATGTTCAAAGGTCAATTTGGTCTGTAATATTGCACCCTTTCACAAAGTTGATGTGCAGGATGATAGAAGGAAATGTGTTTGCTCTCATATTATCGGTGGTGCTAAATATAAACTTCTATTTAACCCAACCATTACGTTCTTGAAATCTACTCTCTTAAAAAAGAGACACTAGGGAAATTGACTTCAGAAAATACTATAGGCCAATGGAATTTCTTCTGACCATTTCTGTGGACTTAACGTTATTTTTGTTGTAAATATGCAATACTATCACTGTTGTAAAATTACAGCATATGCTGTAGAAATACAGATCGGGACATTATGTAAAAATACACTGAAAACCGCTGGTACCCTTTTTGCCAGCACTTTTTGCTGTAAAATTACAGTGTATCAGCGAACTGTTTATTCACGATACCAAAATGCCTGTTTTTCCGAGCATCATAATAGCATAATACTGTTCAATATTGAATATTAACATGCGTGTTTTAGACGTGATGACCGCTTCTCTATTGTAGGAAGGCATCTAGTGTTTTTATTATTTTTGTTTCATTTACTCATTTGTAATTCATGCTAACTGTCCAACGAGAAGGTATTTCGATTATTGACGCATAAATTCTTTTATGGACGACGACTGAATAGTGAATGTCGGATCTGACGCTTGCTATTGGTCGACAATAAAATTCAATAAGATCATATATTGAATATCTTAACTTTTTCCAAAAGACAAAGAAATACATGTAACTTGTTTATTGGGGAAAATGAAAACCATAAAACTGCTTCACATATGCATATTTTACTTTCACTCACAAACCATATATATGTGCAAATTCTATTTGCCATGGCTGGCTAGATGCCTCTGAGGAGAAATCGTTCTTATTCATACAACATCCGGTTTTTTTAAAATTATAAATGCAACAATTTTGAAATTTCAGTCATATATAACCGAGCCCAGGTCGCGTTTCTTTGGATGTGGTTAGAACGTCGGCCTCGTAAGCGGTAGGTGCTGGGTTCAATCCCAGGCCGGATCATACTAAAGACTTGAAAAATGGAACTTGTTGCTTGGTCGCTTACGCTCAGCGTTAAAAGTATAGAACAAGGGGTGGTTCGCTCCGTGTCAGTATAATGTGACTGATTGGGGTGTCATGTCTGCTTACGGCATGATATTTCAGTGGAACAGTACTATAAAATCACAGCATTAGATCGGCTCTGATACAAGTCCCTCCCCCTCCCATCCATTCCCTTCTCCGTCGTGATATAGCTGAAAAAGCGACGTTAAACCCTATTCACACACACCTTTCTTGACTGCGGTCGCCATTTGAAACTCCATTACTCTGCTCAACATTGGGATTACTTAGGTCTGACTCGGATTTAACTCGACAATGACGTCATGAACCAGCCAAATAGCCTTTTCCGTGTCCCTTGTCTGATAGAGTTTCCCGTGTAGATATGTCCAACGCGCCAATTGTAAGTGCACCGGTATATTCTTTTTATGTTTTGAGAACGTCGAATTTATTGTATCATTGACATTTTTACAGAGTAAACGAACAGAACGACAGATAGATCCGTGCACCGGTTTTACCCTCACGCTTCTCAACCGGGTCTTAACAAATAGGCTATCAGGCCATAACAACCTGGGAAGCTATTTGTTGGAATCAGATGACGTCCGTGATTGGTGGGACACGCATCTCCGGGTTTAGTACTGTACTTGAGCTGTGAACTCGGAATAACACGTATAGTATTTCCCTCCACAGTCCAGTAGAATAAACTGTTTAATAACAGAGTTGTTTCCAATGAGATGTCACCAAGTTGTCCGCAAGTTGTCAGTAATCACAGTAACAATATATTGAAAAATCATTCAGGGAGTTTATTTATTTTTGTACTTTTTTGATTTTTTGAGTTCCATACATTGTTTTGGATTTCAACAATAAATAATAGGGATGTAGGAATCTATCACTAGCCTATTTCAGTTTTTGATAATTAGTGGATTGTGGTGTGTATCTTTTTCAGGCCTGCCCCCCCTCCCAAATATTTTTCTTACCCCTTGAACAAGGGGCTGAAATTTACCATATTATACCATTGGATCAATCTCTACTAGAAAATGTAAAACAATCCAAAATGGCCGCCATGATAATAATCTGATTTGAAATTAAATAGGTTTTCCCACTTTTCGACAGAGAAAAGCAAGAATTTTGAAGAAAAATGACGAAAACATCACCTTTCTGTTGCCATTTTGAATTTACCCATGATGCCATGATCCTCTGATCGGGGAGGTTATGTAAATAGGCTCAAAATGACATCAGCACGATACAATTCACGGAGTGTCAGCTCTCAAGTATTTGTCGTTCCGGAGATAGGGAATAGAGTTTGGTAGGGTGTTCCACTTTCCTGGAATGACTGATTTGTTCTGCCAAATTTATCGGGAAAATGAACACATGATGAGCTACTCGTTTTCGAAACAACCCGCCTGACAGACAATCATTTCAGAGTATCTTAAAATGCCAAATCAGCCCAAATCACACTCGAATAAAAGCTGTCACAATCCGTGGCGTCGGAACGTAATTGAAAGTGGGGGCGGGGGGGGGGGACTGTCACAGCCCAACAGGTGAGGGTCCAGGGGCCGCCTAGGCCCCGGAAGCTCCGAGGTCCTAGATTTTCGGAGATGCGTTCTGAGCGTTTTCCCGGAAATGAAACTGATCATACTGCATGCAGATTTATGGTTCTATTTTCGCGACTGTTTTCGCAATTATAAGCAAGCATCGAAATTGAAAACATCGCACCTCATGCCTGCATCCATTTGACTTTCTAGTTATATTAAAAACATACAAAACAATGACTTTTAGTTCTTCGAAGGGAAACCATTATGCCTACCGATACGATTCATTCGCACAAAGATAAAACAAGAAAATCCTCACAGCCCAACAGGCGAGGGTCCAGGGCCGCCTAGGGACCGGAAGCTCCGGGGACCTAGATCGCGTGAGATGCGCTCTGAGCGTTTTCCCGGGAAATAAAATTGATCATACTGCATGCAGATTTATTGTTCTATTTTCACGATTTTTTCGCAATTATAAGCAAGCATCGATATTGAAAATATCGCACTTCATGCCTGCACCCATTTGACTTTCTAGAAATAAATCTGAACACAATGTCCCGGTATATTGATTTACGGTTCTATTTTCACATTCGTTTGGCATAAACACTCATCGATATTGAAGAATATGCCGGACTCCATTTGACTTCCTGGTTTACCACAAACAAAACAGGCCTATAACACACCACTACACGTCCTGTCACTCTATCTGTAATTTTAATGTGGGGGCATGGTCAGTTAGGAGTGCCGAAAAGTAGGGAGGGGTGGGGGCAAAGATATTCGCCCACCCAAATCGAAAGCGGGCCCCCCCCCCCCCCCTCGCTTCCGACGCCACTGACAATGTTGCTTTCTGCAACCAGTGTTCCAGCTTTCGTGCGTACATTTCTTTGTTCAATAAATCCAGAAAACATTTAAGTATAGATGATTCCAACCATTCCTTTCAAGGATGAATAACAGCCAATCAGCGCTATTTCATCTTCCATACACAATTAATGGCGTTATCCAACCTGTTTGCGCCACGGAGAGGTACCAAGAATGCGCCACGGAGAGGTACAAAGTATACGTCACGGAGAGGTACAAAGTATGCGCCACGGAGAGGTACAAAGTATGCGCCACGAAGAGGTACAAAGAAAGTTAAATCCGAGAGCCATCTATAGCTGGATTGAAGAGGACGAGTTTTCAGCAATTGAAGAACATGTATTAGTCACTACTTTTTCCACCAGCAAATAGAGATGGATATTTTGTTTTTGTTATGTGGAAAAAACATTTTTGAATTTTTAGATGTTTGTTAGGGGCTTGTTTGTTTGAAACCTTAAGAAGATGAGGCCCGTGAATAACAAGTCCTTCACTGAAAATCAGATCTGCTACTCTAACGCTTCGCATGTCCCTTGTCGAAAAAATGTTTTGTTTCAATGAGGTTTTGTTCGAATACACGTTTGCAGCTTGTCTGTCCTCGATATATATAAAACAAGGCAAGAAGTAGATATGATGCCTGATATTGATGTTAAATTATTTTTAAAAAGTACACAAAACAATACGATGCCATTATACGGTTTAACTTTCGCTCAGGTTGAGCCTGGAATAATTACACTCGCCCATTGATCACTATTTGCGCGGAAAACATAAATTACGATGTAACGCTATGCAGTTGGGGTCAGGTATCGCAAAATACCTGATGGCATCTAGTATGGGGAAACATAAATTTTGTAATAACACTATACACTGAAAAATACATCTGGGGCATAGTACATTCTCGTGTCTGTCACGTATATGATATTTTGGTCGCGCGTGATAGATTCGGCCGTTTCTTCTATATAGCGATCACATAGTTCATCACTTTCCACACAGAAAAAAAAAATTCCTTAAAAATTTAAGGAATATTCCCCGACTATTACACCAGCGGAATATTCCCTCAACATAACTAAGGAATATTCCTTACCATATTAAGGAAATTCCAAAACATGCTACGGAATATATTCCTTATTGAATTTTAAGGAATATTTCGCTGGTGTAATAGTCGGGGAATATTCCTTTTTTTTCAGAGCATCAGATGACTTGATACAGCTAATATATCAGTGCTGTTGGATATGTGTATCTAATACCGCTCAAGCTGGTGCTAGGCACCGTCTGGTCATGTCCTCCAAGATGTCCTAATGAACAACTGCAATAACTGAGTGACTGAGATACAAATCATGTGAAGGATTATATTTTGCTCTTGTGATATTTTAAGATACGCATTCAGAACATTAGCCTGTGAGATAATATGACTTCTTGTCTGTACGACGGCATCTTTTTCCACCAAATTGATATTATCCCTGAGGATGACTGAAATGATATATTGCGTTTATTCATGCATAGTTAAACATTTAGTCATTTCAAATATTAATTAACGGGTCATTTACTTTTGTGAGAATGACGCTTGAATATTAGGACTTGTTTTTCTGTCTGTCCCAAACTTCAGGTCAAGTATCAGTTCCGCTACGCTCGATATTGGTGAGTATGTCGGTGAACAGGACACAACTATTTATGTCATGTTCACACATTTGACCAATTGCTCTTCGAGACTTTATTTACGCACAAAGATAATTGATCATACTGGTATATAAACGAGAGAATATCAGCTCCTACCAGTAAGAATTTTCCACCGACAACAGTCATCCAATCATAGCTGTATCAGTTCGACTCCACCATGCTCAGACAACTGTTAAAATGTTCCGCCATCTTGATGCTGCTTATCCTCTGCCTGGAGAGTGGTCAAGCTTTTTTTGGTAACGGTATGTATACCTCAAGTTTCGATTTTCTTTCTTTCAGGACAGGGAGTCATTTTAAGAATAACTATACCTTACATATAAGAGAGAACCACCGTACCCATATAGATTTCTTCGATGGTTCGTGGTTCTTCGAGGAATCTTTTGTTTAGCTTTTGTGGAAAATCTACCTGGAATTGGAATTCAAATATTGTACCATTTCAGATAGACTATCATTAATGTATGCAAATCCCTGCGAACGTATGCGACAAAATTGTTGCAATATAGTGTTCCTTGGTATACTGTCTTCCTGTCCGAACATCACCGTAATGGTGTAAAACGCCGCGGTATATTTGTTCCAAGGTGTTTGAAATCATAAATCAAGAAATGGTCTCCTTCTTCAAAAAAGCAGCTTCAAATTACAAGCGTCTGGTCCGTCATTCATTATTCAACCGTCGTCCATTTGTTGCTTCAAATTGCCTTAGGAGACGGCAACATTACATCGTACCAAAACGTATAATTTAGCTTACCTGGAGTGTATCTGGAGCTAAAATTCATATTTCTCGATTCTTCAAGGGAACATATCATTCCAAACAATCGCAATGATTTGTGTTTTGAGATTCTTCGCCAAGACTATTTTGTAAGTATGAAATTATGTCCCTTAGTGCATGTTGAGAACATCGTATCGTATATATAGATACGATATAAAGCAAGCAGATCTTTCGTAACATAGATGTATAATGAATGAGATGGAACGGACGTTTGTAATGGTTGGCTATGCCTATGTTTATAAGTGTATCTACTTGGAAAAAGATTTAAATCCACAAATGTGGTCAAAATTTGTTACGTATCAGAGCGGAAAGAAATAGGGGAGGCTCCTGATGGGTCTGTGACATTACAGATTAGTTTTTCTGGATATTCTTGCATTTACAAGGTATACCCCATGTTGAGGCGTTTACTCCATCAGACGTTCCCGATTCTCATCCACTAACATCAGATGAGTTATTTGTTTGAGTTGATCTGTCATCAAAACTCCCGAGATAGCGTATCTAATTCCGCTTAAACCGGTACTAAGGGCCGTGTGGATACATCATAGTCTCCACATGAACAACTGCAATAAAAGCGCGGCTGAGATACTAAGGCCACATCCGAGAATCCACAGTATTCTAGGATCTGAATGTGAGGTACCGAGGGAAACTTTCCTGTGGGGTTCTATGGTTGTTTTTCAGTCGCCAAACGTCGTCAATTTTCCCACCTCTTGCATATCGCTCCAAATCACTAGGGATACTTTGACAGTTCAGTATTGTGTTGTTCCCAACCTAACAGTAGAACTATTCTAACCTCGAAAAATCACAGGTTGATTGCATGTTGCGTTTACTTGTTTTTTCTTTACACTATGTGACCGTTCGTTTATGCTTCCATAAGATTTGAAAGCTAAACCTTCTACCTACTTACTGTTTTGCGGCAATGAAATTGCCGTGCCCACATTTAATGGTCTGTTTTTAATTGCAGGTGTTTGTGGCTCCCAGAGATACAATCCCACATTCCGTATGTGTTGTAATGGTGTGATCCGGTCCAAGTCTGGTATAAGTCCAAGCTGTTGTGGAACAAACAACTATGACGCTAGATTTCGTATGTGTTGTAATGGCGTGATTCGGTCGAGATCCGGTATCAGTCCAAGCTGCTGTGGCACAGTTAATTATGACGGTAGATTCCGTATGTGCTGTAATGGCGTGATTCGGTCCAGATCCGGTATAAGTCCAAGCTGCTGTGGAACAAATTCACATGACGCTAGATTCAGATCGTGTTGTAATGGAAGAGTTTGCTGAAGTCTCTTCAACATTATCTTACATTGGAAAAAAAAACCAAAAAACCAAAAACGAATAAAAAAAAACAAAGGTGAAAGACTAAGATGCCACGGATGATATTTATTGTTTATATCTGTTGTTTCCTGGATGCTGAGTCTCAAATTTTCAACTCAGATGTCAAATAAAACTCACTGTGTAATTTGATCATTTTCGTTTATCGTGTTGTTCATTGTTCACTGAACGCGTCGTATAACGTAGTATACATGTAGGTAAATATATTAGTATTTTCATCAATACAATTAGTCCATTTGTCCTTCTTTCAGTGGGCTTCAGCAAATGGGTGCAGTTGGAGAGACAATATATAGGAACCGTATATCTTGGTCAATAGAAATGTCGAGCCGACGGAGGCGGATATAACTCAAATGGACCACTGTCAAACTATATTCCATGAAAAAGAGCGAAAATGACGAAAAAGTACGATATTGGAAATTTAAAATGAGACTTCTGAAACATTTACCTTGTTTAACTTATCCGCACCAGAATGTTCTAAGTAGTGGTTATTTAACTTATCCTCACCAGAATGTTCTAAGTAGTGGTTGTTTAACTTATCCTCACCAGAATGTTCTAAGTAGTGGTATTTTATCCTCACCAGAATGCTCTAAGTAGTGGTATTTTATCCTCACCAGTATGCTCTAAGTAGTGGTATTTCAGCCTCACCAGTATGCTCTAAGTAGTGGTATTTTATCTTCACCAGTATGCTCTTAGTAGTGGTATTTTGTCCTCATCAGAATGCTCTAAGTTGTGGTATTTTGAATACGTCTCTAATTATCCTGTCCATTGATCATTTTTTTCTCTGGAAATCCTAATTGTTCGGGTATTCAGATCGCCACCTTTGGACACACTTATAGATGTAGAATAATATAATATTTTCATGGCTCTGGGCCTCGGGTTGGGCAGAATTACGTAGATGCTACATAACCATGGGAGTTAAGAGGGTTCCATGGTCACCATGTCACAATGCTGTGATGTTCATTTAACCCTACCAGGCCTGGGGGTTGGGGTTGGGGTTGGGCGGGGGGGGGAGGGGGGGGGGGCTGGGGAGCTATCGCCCCCCTACCAAACTTTCTCCCCTATATCCGGAACGTCAAAAAAATGAAAGCTGACCCTCTGCGACTTTTCAGCTTATCATACTAGGGTCATTTTGAGCCTATTTTAATAAACCCCTGAGTAGAGGATCGTGGGTAAATTCAAGATGGCGGCCATGTGGTGTACCAAAAATTTCTGGTTTTCTTCGACGAAAATTGGGCAAAATCTATTTTATTTCACATCCGTCTATTATTTATGAATTTGTCATGCCGCTTTTCCAAAGAAAACATATAAATAATCGGACAGAGAAATCGAGAAAGAAATGTCTATTTTGAAGAAAAGCCCAGGCCAGATAGGGTTAAAAATAATTTACCTTCTACATTTTCATGATATTACTCATGTTTTGGACTCCAGTAGAGAACTCATCACCCAAAATGTCCTAATGGTCGTTGACAGAGGGGTTTGTAACTAATCATCAAAACTACGAATGCGATGAGATTTATATCTACGGAAAGGATTTCCACCTGTTAATTTCGACAAATAAGCGTTATTACACAAACAGGATACAATCTCGGTGTTTTCCGGAATGGATTAAATACAAATATTGCATCATATACCGAAACAACCTCCTTTATTTATATTTTCTTCTCCGACATCTTTTTAGTTTGATATTTCATAGCTCGTGCACAAAAACTATTAACCCTATCTGGCCTTGGCTTTTTAGGACCGATCCAGGCATGGAGGGGGGGGGGGGGGGGGGGGGGGCGAAATGCCCCAGGCCAACCAACCCTAGATATTTTTCTTACCCTTGAGCTAGGGGGCTGAAACTTACCACCATACACCCTTAGGTCAATCTCTATTATTCGTGCTGCGTCCACTGGTAAGTTCCTGGTTCTGATATTTGTTTTCTTTGAAAGCCTCTGTCTATTGGTTGGTGTAATAATCAAGAGGTGAATGTCCGAAAAGTTGTATTGTAAATTTCTCAAATAAATAAAAACTCAATAATTATGCGTATCAGTGAATTGTGTATTGCACGGTACCAAAATGCATATTTCTCCGATCATCACAGTAGCATAATACTGATCAATACTGATTATTAACACGCGTGTTAATTTTGTTGTCTATCTATTAACTCCCCCGTTGTAGAGGCAAGGGGATGTAATCCATGTAAATTCCCGCTCTATTTTGAAGTGGCTTAGGTGAAAAAACGTGACATACCGGATTAAAGCACCATACTTGGTACAGTTGATGTACACCTCAAACGCAATCATATTGCATAGGAGTGCCCGATCTGGATGACCTACTTTCCATGAAAATCCAAGATGGCTTCCAAGATGGCTACCAAACACATTAATGCCATTATCTCAGCTTGTATTTGAAATGAATTTTCACTTGAAATGTCTATAAATATATGTTTTTAGGGACAAGCTTTCCTTATACTTACGCTTCAGATTGATTACAATGTCGTGTCACGTCACAATTCAAGATGACCGCCAAGTATATATAAATGCCAATATGTCATGAAAAAACGTGACATACCGGACTAAAGCACCAAACATGGTACAGTTTATGTAAACCTGATACGCAAACATTTCACATAGGGCTGCCCGATCTGGGTGACCTACTTTCCATAAAAATCCAAGATGGCATCCAAGATGACTGTCAAACACACTAATGTCATTTATCTCTGCTTGTATGGAAGATGAATTATTACTTGAATTATCTATATACCGTATGCGTTTTGCGGGATAAGGATTCCATATATTGATAGTTCACATAGACTACAATGCCACACCAAGCCACAGTGCAAGATGGCGTCTAAGATGGTCGCCAAGCAATCACATGCCAATATCCAAGGTTGCATTTGGAAGGAATTAAAGACCAGTTTTACACATATGGGAATTTCAGATGAATTACAATGACAAATCACGTCACAATTCAAAATGTTTCGCGAACCTCATTGTGTCATGTGCCCATCACATTCAATGTTAAGTTTTTACTGCGCTACTGCGTTCATTACCTCGAGTAGCATGCAAGTTTGCAGCTGCACTTCCTCAATGACTGCAACCTTGAAGGTGAGCTTTAGCAGTTAATCGTAGCTTGTTGTCTATTCAGGTTGTTTCATTCACTGAATGTTTGTCAAGCCAGATATTTTTTTTATAGTCGCGGCATTCTTCTGGGTTCTAGAGCTCGTTAACCAAATACTAGATTGGTAATGTTACAGTCGGTGTGCACATGCTTGATAACAGCATCCCGTGTTGATGGCAGTTTTCATCATCTCCATCCCTTTACCTATGGAACTGAGCCAGGTGATGGAAGTGCTGTCAAGTAAAGTGTTGCTATCATGCAGTATTATTGTGAATTATATCATCCACTGATCTGGCGTGAAGGCTTGCAGTGTAGGAAGAGGAAGCATTCTATTACCCATGGTTATGCTTCCATGTCTTCACCAAATCGTGAAGTGTCAGATCAGGTGACAAGGTAAAATGGAAGTAATCAGAACGTATCTCCTCTGAAATCTCTTGACATCCGTGTATGGGAATGATGTGATATTGTGTGGAGTGTTCTCGTCCCCATGTGCCATCCATACATTGGTATCTAGATGGTGAGCAATCAGTTCAAAACATACATGTATGCCCAACAGTATAATCAAATTATCCGTGTTCGTTGTGCAGACCATAACAATACTCTGCAAAACATCCAAGACACGAAGATAAACTCTTTGTGTCTGCTGCCTTGCTGTTGGCGGCTGTCATTAGGTTACTGTTGTCATTCGAACTGATTTGACAGACTTGAAACTTGGCTGTCAGTTGGGTAGCCACGGGGAAGCCACCTGATCAATTAGGAGAGTCCTTCCTTATATTCTTTCGGCATTCTATATAAAGGACGCGATTTAAATGGGTATTTTCCGTGAGGAAGCAGACTCGATAATTCGTCTTCATGCTGAGGATGTCGTGTATAAGGTAAGTGAGTAGTGTGGTTTAAGACGAGAGTGCCCACAGTTCCTATTACCCTGGACACTGATAAACCCAGCCAGTAAGCGCACAATACTGTTATGGTCAGTATCCATCTTGGATTTTCATGGAAAGTAGGTCATCCAGATTGGGCACCCCTATGCAATATGATTGCGTTTAAGGTGTACATCAACTGTACCAAGTATGGTGCTTTAATCCGGTATGTCACGTTTTCTCACCTAAGCCACTAGACTATACTGCAGGTCTGTGTACTCCGTTCCTTCGTACCAGGCTCTGCAGGCAGATTGGAACTATACAGTTATTACTGGGACTTAAAATATCAGTCCCGTTTAAAATATCAGTCTATGAACGGACGGCGTTTTGGGGCAATACACCACCTTCGAGGGGTCTCGCTGTATTTACATGAAGGTCCAGTTAGTGTGGAGAAACAGCTGGAGGACAAACTCTTTGAAGTCTGATTCATGGGGGCGTCTCTTAAATCAAAATAACATTCATGGATATGAACATCTGACTCCAAACCCAGCTAACACACAACGTTTCTGCAACGTTGTGGAAAAGTTGTGGTTTGGTCAGGTCAGAAATAACTTTGCCACAACGTTGCAGCAACGTAAGAGACGAACGTTTTAGCGCAACGTTTTATGAACGTTGCTTATTAACATTGCTGAGACGTTGCGTATAAGTTATTTGGAAACGTTATTTCCTTACAACGTTGCAGCAACGTAAAAGACGAACGTTTTACCGCAACGTTTTATGAACGTTGCTTATTAACATTGCTGAGACGTTGCGTATAAGTTATTTGGAAACGTTATTTCCTTACGTTGCTTTGACGTTACAAAGACGTCATTAGTTTCAATAACTTGCAACAAAGCAATGAAACTTTTAACAGGTTCTCGTACAGCTATTGAATACATTTCTATCGATTCATCCGTAAAATCTTCTAAAATTGTCTGGCTTCAATTTTATTTTAACAATTAAGAACACGTTTTCTGGTACCGCGTAGATCGATTTTGGTTGAATTTATGAATTCACCATTAATTCGCTACCTTTGGAAACAAATGAAAACTCTATTAAATTTCAACGGGATCACACAGCCCACGTCCAGGTTTGCACAGCATTTCGCTGATGTAGGAGTGAGGGAGTACTTTTCGTGAAACTACATGGCCGCCGACATCTGGTTCGTCACCCAGAATACATGTATGTTCATATACGTACCGTGCCGTATACATGCGGGTTTAGTTCTTAACTGGACATACAGATGACCCATATACAGCTGTTCGGTAGAACTCAGCTGGATGTAGATCTGTATAGCCGACCCCATTGAGGACGGACGGAAAAAGCGGGAAAATCAAACTGCCTTTGTGTGGGCGATTTCCAGATGGTCAAACTAGGGAACTGCAGCCTGGATCAGTCGCCATCTTTGTCTTTGACTAAGCGGACGTCGATCTTCTATACCAACTCCAGCTCACTTTTCCTGCCATCTGATCACCGTCACCGTCCGATATAATTTCACAGATTCGTCGTCTTACTGTTTTTGTAAGGTAAGTATTGCGAGTATGCCATAATTGTAGTCGTGGTCCATATATTAGGTCGGTAGGAATGGGGAAATGCATCGCCGAACGAGTGTTGAGTTGTAAATTTGTGATACTTTTCATCCCTGCATGAATTTTGTTTAATTTCCATTCTTTGCCTGTATGCATTTGCATGCATCGCTCTAACACAGTATGTGCCAACTTAATTATTTACCATTCAGATGCATCATATCGCACAGTAGTCACGATTAATTATGTGCATCGCGGCATGTCCTTTTCGAAAACGGGTTTTAGCATGCAACTGCCAGTTGTGAATGTGATTAATAATGAAATTATGCAATTGTAATTGAACAAATTTAAACCAGAAAATCTGAGCCGGCATTATACAGTTTTAAGTTCGATTGGGGTATAATGAATTTCAGATATTGATCTCCTTGTAACCTTTCTTCCTATATGGTGTTTGACCATTATGTGTTTGAAATATATTCAAAATTTGTTTCTGTCATTTTGTAAAACAGAGAGGCGATACAGCTAGTTACATCGAAGTTGTTGCAAAAAATGCTCGATCTTACAATACTGAAACCATTCCAGCTGTATCTCCAGTACATTTCCATGTAATATTTGTGAATCGTTTCCACTCGGCTCTGATTCATCGTACACACCCTTCACAGAAACGGTTGACATCAAAATCGTAAAACAATAGCCCACTTTCCACTTTATGAGTTATTACTAGTTCAAAATAATCTCCCAGGTTAAAATTAAGATATGGCAGAGAGCACCCCCCCCCAAAAAAAACAACAACTCCACAATCAGCTGAAGTCAAAGGTCACTGAACAGACAGGCTCTTTGTTTCCCAATAAAGCGGAATCGGGCCATTTACAGTCTTTTTGTTCTGTTGTCAAAATGGCTAATTTTAAGTCACGTTGAAATTATCGAAATGGGTTCTGATCACATGTGTGTAAGGATATTCATAGTCCGAGTGCTGTCAGAGGATTGTTCACTAATCTACACATGATAGCAGCATGCTATAATGTGTTCGATTATTACATTCAGTTGATATAGGTTGGTGAGTAGTGGCTGCACCAAAACCCATGTAAATATATCTCCTTTTACCCAATGAACATGTTCAAACATACCGTACGATTTAAGGGTTTGCATTTCACCTGAGCGGCTTTTCACACTTTTCCCGTGAACTATGTGGATGATGCACACTCATAAACACACAACCAGTTTTCATATTTTAATATTGAAGGGCCTAATTTAAATGATTCGTCACTTTGAACTAGCATGTGGCAATAATGTTTGGAGAAAATATGACATTGAGACCATCTACAATGTGAACTGAGTAATGCCCTCCGGGATTTCCTGGATATCTGAACTATACAATAACAACAAAGTTTACTATATCTCTATCTAGGCCTCGATCGAGATACGGTACGTCTATCAAGGTATATGTATAACCCAATTGAGGTATTTCCAGTAACCTGATAAAACATTTTAAGGTCACAACTGAAAGCATGAGTTGCATTATAAATGTGTAGTTTAATTGTTTTCCTGAGTGACATTAGTTCTACTAAAAGAGCATAACATGGGGAATGAATGATTCTGTCTATGGCTTTCCTATTTTTACCACAGCCTATGTCAATTGAAACATACACCTAGCCAAATCCAATTAATTATCTTCAACATTTGTTATAATAACAGGCTTTGATATCTAGAGAGAAAAGTACATGTATGCAGAGAATATAAAATTCCCGGGGTTTCTATAATGTATTATTAAAATGTATTTGCATGCTGGGTATCAGCCTTTTTTGTTCAGTTTGAAATTTGCAGAATGGAAGAAAGCAAGAAAAGACGTTTGGCTTATAAGAGAAGGTGGGCTGCTGCCAAACGAGCAGTCGTTAGAACAAACAAACCGGAGTTTGATGATAGTGATGATAGTGACCAAGAAGTAAATGTGCTGCCTTCAGGGGACTGCCAGTTTGATGACGACAGTGATGGAACTAGTATTGAAGCTATGCCCAATTCCACTGTTAGTGATCATGATGTTGATGAATCTACATGCCGTGACGATGACGTGGAATGGAACTGGGACCAAATAGACCAGCATGTGGTTCTATCCTCAGACTCGGACGATGAGGTGGAGGAAAAGGAGGTTCATCTGTTAGATGATTTATCGACATGGGCAAATGAGTTTCAGGTGAAGCACAATGCGATTGATCACCTTCTCAAGCTTCTGAAGAAGAATGGCCATCCGGACCTGCCGTCAACTGCACGAACTTTACTGAAAACTGCAAGGGAAGTCCACACAGTGGTCAAATCGGGCATGGAATATATTTATTTTGGAATGAGACAGGAATTATTGGAGAATTTGAAGAAATACCCGTTAGAGATATTACAAAATGTAACTGTTCTGGACATCTCACTCAATATTGATGGCTTACCGCTTTTCAGAAGCTCAAAGAAAAGTTTATGGCCAATATTGTGTGCCATTCATTTGGAACCGAAGAACTTGGTCTTTCCTGTGGCACTAGCTTTCGGTAAAACCAAGCCTACAGATTTAGACTTCCTGCAGGATACAGTCACCGATTTGAATCAACTTTTACAACACGGTTTACCGTATGGCGATAAAACAATTGAAATAATTCTGAGATGCGTTATTTGCGATGCTCCAGCCAAAGCCATGATAAAAGCGATAAAACAATTCTCTGGTTATTACGGTTGTGACAAGTGTAACCAAAAAGGTGATTGGGTCGGTCGAATGACCTACCAGAATGTTAAAACTTTCGAAGTTCGTACAGATGCGGCCTTTAGGAATCAGTCAAATGAACAACATCATCACGGTGTAACTCCATTTTCCGCTTTATCAATTGATTTGATCAAGGCATTTCCAATTGATTACATGCATCAGGCTTGCTTGGGGGTGATGAAAAGATTGCTTTTAGCTTGGAAGAAAGGCAAACGAGATGTGAGAATGTCAGCCAGTCAGATTGAGGAAGTTAGCTTGAAATTGCTCAAGCTACAGCGTTTTGTGCCCAACAGCTTTGCACGTAAACCGAGAAGTTTAGAAGATCTTGAGTACTGGAAAGCAACAGAATACCGTCAGTTTCTCCTGTACACTGGGAAGATTGTGTTGAGAGGCATATTGCGGCGATATTTGTTTGAACATTTCATGACTTTTAGTGTTGCCATCTCCATCCTTGTCAGCCCCAGACTTGCACACTCTCAACGGGAATATGCAAATGAACTGTTAGTGTACTTCGTTGCACAGGGGCGTAATTTGTATGGTCCAGAATTTTTGGTTTACAACGTCCATAGCATGGTTCACATTGCTTCAGATGTGGAAGAGCATGGATGTCTTGACCGGTTTTCTGCCTTTCCCTTCGAGAACTATCTACAGCAGGTAAAGAGAATGGTTCGTTCTGGAAAAAACCCAGTGGCACAAGTGGTCAAGAGAATAAGAGAACTGCAGAATGTTCAAACCATCGAACAACAAGGCATCCCCTCTGTTTCAATGAACAAACCAAATAATGCATTTATATTAGGCAGTTCATCTTGCTGTGAAGTTGTTGCCATCACCAATGAAAAAGATGATAAAAACAACAAAATGTTACTCTGCAGAGTTTATGAGAGAACGGAGTCATTATTTGTTCAGCCTTGTGACTCAAACATGATTGGTGCATACAAGGTTCACCAGCGTAAGGGAGCGTGTCAAAAGTTTTGACGTTCAAACTAAAAGAATGCGTCAGAAAATGAACAGGTGAACGTTCTTTTTCTTCCAGCAAACGAACGTTCGACAGTCAGAAAATGAACACTACCCCGTCAGAAAAAATGAACGTCAGAAAAAGAACGTTCTTTTTTGAACGTTCAAATTATTATGTATGATAGCTGTCAGAAATCGCCGAAGGGCTCACAATACGGCTATCGTGTGTCGACTCTTTATTAGAATGAAAAATAAAACAAAACAAAACGAAAACAGAACACTCGAAAAGGCAGCGCAACTGTATTTATATTGCACTAGCTTTCGTAGGTATATAACCCACTTCCTGTGAAGAAGTAATTTCCTTCTTTCAAAGCAACTATTGCAAAGATTTGACGTTTATCTACAGCAAATTTAATAAATGTATTTAATATAATAAAAGTGGATCTTTCGTGCATATTCTGGGGAATTATTTACCGGGAACGAGCGACATATAGGAACTAACGCGCCGCGTGTATTATTTTTTGGGAGAAAACGAGATGAAACTATATAATATTAAACTTCGACAGAGAAATATCACCATACTGATTTGGTTTTATTAAAAGTCCGATGTGACCAAATATCGTAAAGAATGATACAATAATCGGGTGAACAAGTTGGTGAATTAAGCTCCTTAGAATGTTCGTAATTTGAAGAAATTTGATAGACAAATAAAGACTTCGTTGTGATATCAAACCACACATTATTATATTACGTATTTGTATGACATTTATATAACAAATTTGATACATGGCATTCGACGGATGTTGATCGCGATTGTTAATTTATTTGTCAACCGTATATGCTAAACCCCTAGGTGTCCCCCATCGTCCTGTCTGACCTACTCTGTATATTGATCGTGCGTAACGCACGTGGGCCCCCCGTCTGCCCAGGAGGCCCAGAAAGGGTGAGAGCTCAAAGTCGGTGGCATACAGAAACCTGCTTGCGATGTATACTATTATAAAATGCGTGGAGTCAAATCTACTTTCCCGCAGCGCGGCCTTCCTCTGTTATAGAATTTATTGTAACTTACCATGTGCTTTGCATTGTTTATATACATGTATTCAGTGCATTCTGTAAAACCTAGAGTGGTGTGTCCGATGTCTGCGATTGATAATAATAATTTAATAAACGGATGATATATGGAAGGACAATGATAGAATTGTTTCTCTGTTAGGGGCCTACTTGTCCCGGTCACGGCTTCAGTGTTTTGTCGCCACCTATTATTATCTTAAATTATCTGAAATCGTTGAATGCTGTAAAATAGATAACGGTTAATTGATCTTTGTTTATATAAGAAAATACGTGTGTTGGCTTTTTTTGTTTCAAGTCATTTTCGCTGGCTATTCAAAATCCGCCGTTGATACCGACCGGTTCGATAAAAATGCTGTTGTCAAACAATCACAGTGCTAAAAGCCTTCAAAGCCAAGACTGTATAGTCCAGATTTCTTATCAATCATGTGATTCTTCATAGCTTTATTGATCAGAATACGATATTAAAATCAACGCTATATGTACATCTGTTCAAGGGGCTTTCCGAGATGGCTCATTTTGACACCAAATAATAAATATAACGAATAGCATTTAGAACACCGCAAGATGTTAAATTAAATGGAAACGACAATATTATGCCAGGGTTTCAAATGTTGACAGTGTCAGTTACGGTCTGCCAGGAAAATCCCGGGTGGCCATTTGGTGTGCATAAAAAGCAACCTGGACCTGAAGAATATCACTATTTTCCCGTACGAAAAAAAATTAGTAGCGGTTTAGAAATCTGATGCAATGAAGGCGCACACACCTTACAACTTGATTTACCCGGGAACGGCAACCGACTTTGAGCTCTCACCCTTACTGGGCAGACGGGGCCCACGTGCGTTACGCACGATCAATATACAGAGCAGGTCAAACAGGACGATGGGGGGACACCTAGGGGTTTAGCATATACGGTTGTCAAATAAGTTAACAATCGCGATCAACATCCGTCGAATGCCATGTATCAAATTTGTTATATAAATGTCATACAAATAAGTAATATAATAATGTGTGGTTTGATATCATAACAAAGTCCTTATTCGTCTATCAAATTTCTTCCAATTACGAACATTTTAAGGAGCTTAATTCACCAAATTGTTCACCCGATTATTATATCATTCTTTACAATATTTGGTCACATCGGACTTTTAATAAACCACATCAGCATGGTGATATTTCTTTGTCGAAGTTTAATATTATATATAGTTCATCTCGTTTTCTTCCAAAAAATAATACACGCGCGTTAGTTCCTTTTTGTCGCTCGTTCTATAATTCCGGGTAAATAATTCCCCAGAATATGTACGAAAGATCCACTTTTATTATATTAAATACATTTATTGAATTTGTTGTAGATAAACGTCAAATCTTTGCCATAATTGCTTTGAAAGAACGAAAGTACTTCGTCAGAGGAAGTGGGTTATATACCTACGAAAGCTAGTGCAAAATAAATACACCTGAGAAAATGAACATGCGAAAACGAACGTGCGAAAATGAATGTCAGAGTGCATTGAAAAATGAACGTTCATTTTAAAATGAACGTTCAAAAAAATGAACGTTCAAATATGAACGTTCGACTGTTCATTTCCTGACGCTGATGTGTAAAATGAACGGCCTGACGCATGCGGAAATGAACAGTCGAACGTTCAAATATGAACGCGTTCGCGTCAAAACTTTTGACACGCTCCCTAATGCGCATATGAAATTGCTTCCTGCAACCTGTCTAGCTAGAAGGGCAATGGCAATTGACCTGGAAGAAGGCACCAAGACTGTGTTTCTGGCAATATTGCATGACTTCTGAGCTGTGAGCTGTTGTTCATATCTGATCCTGAAACCAATGAACACATCATAGTAAGTGAACATTTATTTTCATGATCTACTTGATGGCTATAGTTCTAGTTTCCAATGAACTTAGTATGTTTTCAACCTTTCTGAAAAAAACTAACATTGATGCATGCTGTTAACTTCATCTCGTTGTCCTAATCCGCATGTAATTATGGTATTACTTAACTGCAGGTATGGACACAATCAAGCTATAGTCCATTATTGAAGGCGTGATCTAGTTTGACTTTACAACATAGTTCTACATAGTTTTCGTAGTTAATGTATGCAATAATTTTCCCTTCCAGATGGATGCATATGCTGTGGTGGAGTTTGTGGATGAACAGCCAGTGGAAGCTGTTCCTAGGACATGGATTCACGTCACAGATGAGGTCAGTGCGTTTTATAGTTATCATGTGATGTTTTGTTTCAAACTCCAAGAATACTTTCAGATCCGAGTCTGTACCTTTATGGCAAGATCTGCAGGAGATGACTGATTAGAAATTCTCCTTGTAAAAAAACTATTGAAATCCAGAGAGAGTAATCTCTAATGTGCAGTTGAGATACTGATGAAATATTAAATTGATACACTGTGATTTTTGGTGTTTATTTCGTTAGTTTCTTCATAATGAACCAATAACATTGCCTCATTATATGATTTCTTCAATGTTTCAACAGGCTATTATGTGTTACTGGCCTCCGTCTGAGATATCCAGAAGAGCCAAGCGAGGTGAGCTTCCCGACAAAGACCGATGGAAGAAGTATGCTGTCAGGGTTTTCTCTTTGACAGGTAGGATCTCAATAAAGGGATTTATGTAGTTATTCTCTCTCTAAAACATTCCAAATTAGACTACAAGTGTCATCATGTGCATATCTGATTTTAAGCTGTGGGCCAAAGGGCGTTTATAGTAATTAAACAGGGCCTGGGCTTGATCGAAAATGACAACAGTATTGCTGTTTTCCTGTTCTTCATATTCTTTCAATGATGATTGTCATAACTAAGCGAATATTTATTTTCAGCTTCCTACGGTCAAGCATTGGAACGTTCCAAAACAGCCTGTATCACGTCCAATGTAGACACCGATGGAGAATTGGGACACAGGAATTCGAGTATACCACAACGGTACAGAGAGTCCACATCAGACAGGGAGTCATCTGAGCATGAGAACGGTGATGGTTAGTTCATTCTGTCATCTAAATTGACATGTTTGTACTTAGCAAAGTTACTATCCAAAATAAGAAAATGTTACTATCCAAAATAGGAAAATGAACACTGCTACATGTACTTGTATAGTAAGATCTTTGGATGGCATATATAACTCCTGACGTGATTTTATGGATAAAGAAATTCTTCATTGCAACAAAGTTGTTTATCCATAAAATCACGTCTGGAGTTATATGTATATAATCAGACACCGTAAATATTATTTTACTACTGTAGTAACATCTCAATGTATACAGTTGCATTTTTGCTCTCATTTCTGGGCTTCAGATGAAGATGATGAACCACGGGAGAAGAGGAGGAAGAAGTATATATACGGAGAGAAGACACCTAGTCATTCCGTCGAGACTCCCCACAAGACCATTGAAGTCCTGCCCGTGCCAACTCCTCCGGAAAACAGATTCTCAACAGAAAGAAATACCCCTACTAGCAGTAAGTAATCAACATCTGTAATCAACATCTGTAATTTACTATTAGGATGAAGGGCGGGGTGGGGTGATTGAAAACACATAATCTTTCAATACCTCCTATGGAGAAGATAGAAACCTCCTATGGAGAAGATAGGATAAACCTGTTTGCAACGAATGGAAATAATGTGTTTAAAATGCTTTTCATCCTACTTTTGCTGATCATGCACATTTTCTTATTCAGCTTCATCTAACATCTTACTTCAAACCACACCATCCCGATCTTCGAGCAAAAACAACAGAAGGCAAGGAACACCATCACAACCTCTAAGCGATGCCAAATTTGGAGACGGACGGCGACAAATCTTATCACCATCCCCTACCCCTCAGAGTGTGCGAAGGGAAGATGTAAATCTTGAGACCCAATCTGTGAGGAATCCGACTCTTATCCCATCGACACAAAGTTCATTACTACGCGCCCTCAGTTTAGAAACTGAAAAGCTGAGACAGGACTCTCATGACAGTACGTTTCATTTTGTTTCCATTTGTTAAAACATAATGCACGCACTATATAAATATTCACACACACATGTCCTTGAATTTACAGTCCATGGAAACTAGTCTGAAGAACGCTGCTGCATATAGTTGTTCCTTATCATTGAACATTAGTTGACGGGTAATGTCACTCTCTCATTTTTATACGATGATATATTAGGTAATGCAATCGCAGAAAGCGCAGCTTTTGACTATCAACTGAACAGGAGTGAATGCCTAAAATACTGAGTTACAATCGAATGGTAGAAATTATGAAGAGGTTTGGATAAAATTGCAAAAGGGATGAAAATATTTTCAGACATAAGGTTGTACTGCTTACATATGGGGACCGAACTGTAAAATCGATACAGAAAATTGTCAATTATGTTCCACAGATTTTCAGAAAGTGCTCATGAAATTGGACACTATCATCGACAACCAGAGAGAGATGTTGTCGTTACAAAGGAGGACGGCGAATGTGAGCAAGGCGGTTGACGGCGAAGACCTAGAGGATGTCATTCCCGCACCAATGGATTCGGCTAGGGAACTAGATGCTATGTGCCAAAAAATGAAGGATGATGTAGATTGCAAAAAGAAACTGGTATGTAATTATTCACACTATGAACATTACGAAACAGCAGTATAATTCTCAGCACTTCGTGTTAATGAGATTCCAGAATAATACGTAGATTACTTTGCTGCACCTCTTTTTCAAATAGATGTTTGAAGAATTGCATTTCAGTGACCTCTGCCCTCAAGTGATGTTACACTGAATGTTGTGTGGGCTTGTTTAGCGTAAATCCTGTTCTTTAGTACTTCCATGGCTGAAGAGAATATCGGCTGCATACGTCTTACGCATGTATGGTTGGCCATCCCTGCCAGAATTCGTCATTTAGAGGCTGCCTCTAAATAATATATACCATGGTATAAAATGCCAAGCCTGCCATAATTCGTATTTAGAGGCTGCCTCTAATTATTTTGTACCATGGTATAAAATGCCGAGCCTGCCATAATCCCTATTTAGAGGATGCCTGTAAATCGCCAAGCCTGCCACAATTCGTATTTAGAGGCTGCCTCTAATTATTTTGTACCATGGTATAAAATCGCCAAGCCTGCCATAATTCCTATTTAGAGGATGCCTCTAATTCATTTTAGCCGTAAGTCGTAAATTTTCGCCTTCTTATTACTTCCACCAATGATATGCGCTTTCACAAATTTGGTGCCATATCGCTATGCTTGTTACAAGTTTACTCATTGGTCAAATTTAATATTCTTGATATGACATCGAGTTGTTTATGACTTACGGCTAAAATGAATTAGAGGCATCCTCTAAATAGGAATTATGGCAGGCTTGGCGATTTTATACCATGGTACAAAATAATTAGAGGCAGCCTCTAAATACGAATTATGGCAGGCTCGGCATTTTATACCATGGTATATATTATTTACAGGCAGCCTCTAAATACGAATTGTGGCAGGCTTGGCGATTTAGAGGCATCCTCTAAATAGGAATTATGGCAGGCTCGGCATTTTATACCATGGTACAAAATAATTAGAGGCAGCCTCTAAATACGAATTATGGCAGGCTTGGCATTTTATACCATGGTATATATTATTTAGAGGCAGCCTCTAAATGACGAATTCTGGCAGGGATGGCCAACCATACACATGCCTTGGCCTACTTAATACGACTTCATTTACTCACCCAATGACCGTGGTGGTCGAAATAAATCTTAATGCGGGGTTGTATTTTTTGTGTATTTTTCAGGTTTATCACCTTAGTACGTTGGGTGGGATTAACCCTGGTGAAAATATCAGGCGAATGATGCGGCATCTGGGGACGAACACACTGTGGTCGTCTTACAGCCTTAAGGGGAGAAAAGGGAAAAGTTCCCTGAAGGAGTTACCCATTTATCGAGTGTTGATCAGTAAGTTCCCTTCCTTAATATTACTGCCCAGAGAGACCGATGAATTAGCCAGTGTGGCTGTGTCACACCCTAACTCGTCATCTTCTTGTATGCGTGTCCACCAGGGCCAGGCCAGAGTTCTCCCTTCAAGAGGATTTCACAGTTCGGGTATCCCATGATTGCCTTATAGTCTCATCGTGTAGTATAGTAGTACAATTATATGCGTTTTATTATATTTTCCATAAAACATTTTCATGGCGATAAGTTTTGGTTTTAGGGGCTGGACCAGTTGCCTGTCATGATGTTGTTGTCGTTGTTGTTATTACTAGCTTGCTGGGAAAAGTTTGATTATCTCAAGATTAAACTTGAAACTTATATATAATTAAGGGTGGTATTGCTTTGTGAACATAGTTGATCCAGATATATATAATATCAAAGCTGTAGAGATGTTGATAGGCTTGTCAGGTTCAGCGATATTGAATTAAAATATTGTTCAAACCCTGTATGATATTCATTTGCTTCTCAATCTTTCAGAAGCCTGTTTGAGGAATCATAAAGCGGCCAAACTGGGCGCAATTGAGGAGGCGATCGCCTCAACTTTAAAATATGCCCCGCACAAACCTGGTGGAGACAAGTACAAGGTAAAATCTGACACTTCTCGAAATTGGATCTCCTAAAACAATCCAGATACAAATCTGAATTTTGTTCTTTAAACATGGCAGTACATGCATTGTATTTTCAGACGTTCATCACGTGCCATCAAATGTGTTTATGTCAGTTAAATTGTGATATAGTCTAAATCTCCATTATTTTAAATGTACTTCTTGGCTAAGATTTTGATTTTAGGGGTATGTTTTTCTCAAAGCAAGTTGTTTTAATGTTTCAGGTGCCTGCTAGCAAGACCATGCCGGATCAGTTGGGTGAGGCCCTATTGGACCCTTCCGGATCAGAGAATGAACTAGAAGTTGAATCTCCTTCAGATGTATAATTACGAGTTGCGGATGAACAATTTGTGTACTTGTCCCCCCCCCCTTTGGATATTGTATTAAATCATCTATTTGCCTAAGAATCGTGTTATCTCAACTTTCTTCTTCAAAGCTACGCTTTATAAATTCTAAAAACCTTCATCCTTGAAAAATTACCTTACGAGTTGACTGTTTCAATTCTAATTCGGATGAGTGGGAATAGGTGATACAGATGTAGAATGTACTAACTGCAAAGAGGCATGTACGCTGGTACGGTCGAACAATTCATTCACGGATAGTGCTGCTTTAAATCACACTGAGCGAGTATTGCTATGCTAAGCATACAGGTAAACACGTTTCATGGACATTCGATAAATGAGGGATGCCTGTAGATCATACAAGCATGTTACACTTTCAGTGAGATAACTATAAGATACCGAAAAAGTTCCATTTCAAATGTTGTGGGAATGTTTTATCAGGAGGTTGATTGACAACGTTGTGGCAACGTAAAGAAAACTCCACAAGATCACGTTGCTGCAACGTTATTCCGCGACGTTGCCACAACCAAAGTGTCACAACGTTGTCACAACGTTAAATTGTAACGTTCAACCACAACGTTGTGGCAACGTAAAGAAAACTCCACAAGATCACGTTGCTGCAACGTCTTTCCGCAACGTTGCCACAACCAAAGTGTAACGTTGTCACAATGTTGTGGCAACGTCAAATTGTTAGCTGGGTATAGAGCTGGAACTTGAAACTTGGGAACTTGGAACTAGGGAACTTCGGAAACTTGAAACTTGAACTAGGGTGTCCCCATATTGAGGTCTGAAGGGACTAACCACATCAGAGATGGGTTGAAAAGGATAAAGGGAAGGGGCGACAAAACAAATTATGTCAGTCTCAGAGTTAAGTAAGTCGAATGTAGGTCATTTTCCCCCCTTGTCATGTTCCCCCCTTGTCATGTCCCCCCTGTCCCATTCCCCCCTGTCATTCCCCCCGACATATTCCCCCCCCCTGACATATTCCCCCCTTATATATTCCCCCCTTATATGTTGTGGGTTAAATATTTAGGTAATTTTTTCTTCCAGTAAAATAATTCCAATTTTTATTTATCATAAACTGTTACAGGAAAAGACAAATGTTGTTTTTCAATGTAATTCCATCAATAAATTATTTTCTTCGCAGTTTTATCTTTAAATAGTCTCAGATAGGCACATGACTGTAATCCAAGTAAGTCATGTGTGTGGATGGTGATCACATCACAGTGGCTCAGTTAGCAGTTGGTGTCTTCGTCCATGTTGTTAATATTTTTTATTATTTTTTTTTTATCGAGAATATAATTATTTCCAACCTGTTCGTATATCACAATGACTGGATATGATAAAAATGCGTTCAATACGACCTGCACCGATCTACATAGGCCTACCCCTCCTCTACTATATCTTTATCTATATATTGGACGAGAGATATGCAGGTCGTATTGAACGTAATTTTATTATATCCACTGTCATTGTGGATATGAGTGTTAGGTTAAGCCAGTATATTCTCTTAACCTTAAATATCCAGCTTTCATTGACTGATCAATTAGCCCTTATACATAAGCCACATGGCCAGTACAAGTATGTGCTTTCAACATTGTTGGATAAAAGACTATCAGTGGTGATGACCAGTCAAATGCCACCGTAGTTGTCACCAAAACACTGATAAACTCTGACAGCCAGTTCCGGACTTCGCCCGCTCTTCTCGTCTACCAAAATATATGTGTCTCCAATCTGGTCATTAATCTTGCATGCCTTTCTAAAATACTCCTATGTATATATTCTCTCTTTTAGTAAAGTTCAGTTCTATTCAAGATCAGGACTGGGTTAAGTTGTTCTTTTCTATTAAGTTATCTCCTGTGTGGAGTAATAGATAGAGTTCCTGTGTGGATTGTTGCTATTATAGTAAGGGTTTGTTACGGCGTGTAAACTGTGTGTTTGATAACAATGAGAAGATGGAAAATAAATCATAATCATGAAACAAAAAATATTAACAACATCTTCCAAGACACCAACTGCTAACCAAACCACTGTGGATGACATGTCCCTCGTCCTGGTCCACCGGGGAGGTATTTTATCTCAAGCTACGTGTGCCCTTCGTCTTCAAATTTCAAGTTGAATACTACGTACACTAACGTATTAGCTTGACCTACAGTGACTGAATGGGGTAAATTCTTCTAGATACATGTATAAACGCACTTGATGTCATTTAGCCAATCAAGATATGACCCTGACAACACGGAGCGGGGAGAATTTTCTTAGAAGTCTAAATATAGCAAGCAGTGGCTGTATTGCTTTTCGGTCCGTGTAACCTTGCACAGTTCAATTTTCGTTTTTTCGTTTTTGGTTTCTCAAAATCAAAAATTGAAATTTGACCGTCAATTTTCAATTTTCGTTCTTTGTTTCTGTAATCTCAAAATCAAAAATTGAAATTTGACCGTCAATTTTCAATTTTCGTTTTTTGTTTTTGTGATCTTAAAATCAAAAATTGAAATTTGACCGTCAATTTTCAATTTTTGATTCTGGGATTACAAAAACAAAAAACGAAAATTGATATTTGACAGTCAATTTTCAATTTTCGTTTTTCGTTTCGCTTGACGCAAAAATGAAAATCAAATATTGAAAATTGCTTCGACTTGTCCGTTTTTCGTTTTTTGATTTTAACTTTGACGTATCAATGTTAAGTTCGCACGTGGACGGGTTATGATGTCACTTCCGGTATGACGAGTAGAATAGAAAACGCAAATCGTGTCGTATAAGAGGTGTGGAGCGTGAGAGGCATGTGGCCCACCAGGCCATCCTCGGGAGCCAGTGTATTGATCGATTTGTTAGGGTATCTATGCATTGCCTTGGTTAGTTGCCCACGGTAGTTCTGGATAAAACAAAGATCGAGGGGTATCCTTTAAATCAAACCAATTATTGAACAGGCTCAGCAAGCTCATTACGCCAAACCACTAGCTGCAATGTTTGAGATGTGACATCGCTGGCATAACTTTGATGTCAAGCTGAAATCGTCATCGAGAGTCAAAGCAAAAACCGCCGACTCGGGATACCGACATGCTAATTCAAAATAATCTCTGGGGATGAAATGTTCGAGATTGAGGCAAGGACTCAAAAACTCACTCGAATCACCAAAACTGTCCGGGTAAACCCTGTGCGAGGATTCACGATTTACCTGGACTTGTGAAGATGCACCAGACAGGCCTGGATAGCTGGCATCCTGCAGTTGTCATTGGTTATTGGCATTGAGGCCTGAGCCAATCAGGACGCAGTCTTAGATTTTCTCATTTCTAAAAATAGATGTTTAGAGCGCTACAAAAGCGAACAGCATTCATGCACACAACCGCTATTTGTTATTGATTTGAAATATAGTATTCATAAAGCCACTGGATTTAATACCAATAAGAATAAGCATCGCGGTGATGGGCCGCGAAATCCGTATATGGCCAGCGTTCCGTGAACCACCATTTCAAACAAGCACACAAACGTCACGTTTGATGCCAGACGTCTGAGTGCTTCAACGCTTCAGGTCCAATCTTCATTCTCTATTTTTGGGACCTGAATCGTTGGAGCGTTCACATGCCCGTCAA
Source organism: Hanleya hanleyi (assembly GCA_036873755.1). Taxonomy (NCBI): domain Eukaryota; kingdom Metazoa; phylum Mollusca; class Polyplacophora; order Lepidopleurida; family Hanleyidae; genus Hanleya; species Hanleya hanleyi. The sequence goes on along the minus strand of JAVTVY010022551.1, from coordinate 45,428 downwards.
CGTTCAACGTCAAAAACGCTTCAACGCTTTAAGTGCGGGTGTCAAAAGCTTCAACGCATCGACGCGGCTTCCTTTTGGGGTTATGGTTAGGGTATCCACGTATTTAGTATTTTACCCTACTTTAATGAAACTCATATGTGCATCAACCCCGTTGTTCTCCATATAATGCTTCACACCTACTGCACGAATGCCTACTCACTTCTGGACATGCGCAGTTGGCCCATTATAATCTAGCTCGAATGCCTGGCTCCAGGGATCTATAGTTTGGTGACACTCCCATATCTTTCCCCCTACTGGCTTTCCATATTGTGCTCCACACCTGCCTAAACAATCCGATTTGCGCTTTCCATACTACTCCGCAGACCGAAAGTGACATCATAAGCCTAACATGATAAGTTAACATTGATGCGTCAAAGTTAAAATCAAAAAACGAAAAACGGACAAGTCAAGGCAATTTTCAATATTTGATTTTCATTTTTGCGCGAAGTAAAACGAAAAACGAAAATTGAAAATTGAATGTCAGATTTCAATTTTTGATTCTGAGAAACCGAAAAAGAAAAACGAAAATTGAAAATTGACGGTCAAATTTAAATTTTTGATTTTGAGAAACCAAAAACAAAACACGAAAATTGAATTGTTCAAGGTTACACGGACCCTTTTCAAACGGGAAATGTTGATATCGGTTCAGCAGGCAGTAACAGTTGAAGTTGGAAAAGGGGCACTTTTATAGTGCTATGGCATCACCAAACCGTATTCTGCTGAGAAAATGTGTACTTCGGTATGCGAAGAGACAGATAAAAATGAGTATTTATCGGGAATCTCTGGGCAATTAAAACTCTACAGTTAAAAAATATATCACTAACACTCTTTCAAATATTCCTGGTTTAATTATATCAGGTTCATTAACAAACCCATCATAACAGCAGTCAGCCAGCTGGGCGATATGTATATATACACACACTCTGTTGGTTATTAACCACTTCGACCCCAGGAACATCGAGCTCTATCATATAAAGTGGAGAGGAGGACTGAGAGAGAGGGAATTAAGGTTTAGCGTCGCGTTGAGCAATATTTCAGCTATACAGCCACGATCAAACAAAATTCTAAGTATTCCAACAAAACAAACCAACAAACCAGCAATCCAGAAAGATCAACGCAACAAACCAAAAACATGTACATACATTAAAACATATGCAACAAACCGATTTCTCTAAAATAACCTAAAATAGTCTTCTTTTACCCGACTATAAATTTGACCTAAGCATAAATCTGTAACCAGCTACTGTCTTTTAACCCTATCTCTACCTGGGCTATTTGACCCCCCCGCCCCCACCCCCACCCCCAACCACCGACTCACACTTACGCCTTCAGCTAGGTGACTGAATCTTGCCACCAGAAAATAAAAAAAATCCAAGATGGTCACTTTGATATCGTCATATTGACGTCATTTTCAAATACTATGTTGGCATGCTTGGAGATGTCAGACCAACCTAACAAAGAATTAAGAAATTCCCCACTCAGTCATGTAAAAAATGGAGGTGGAAAAAGTAGATCAGTGGAAACCAGTCGGAATAGTTCATACACGATTATTTACTTTGTATCAGAAATCTTGTAATATGTTATATATTTGTGAAGTACATGTACAGGTATCACGGCTGCCACAAAGTACAATATACTGGTTTCATTCCTGTGAAATGTATATGTATGACATTATTTAGACTGGCTCTCGACTGATGTACTGAATAAAATAAATGAAAATGAAAAGATCATTAACAAAAATGATATAGCAACCATATAAATTTTCCGAGTTCATGTTCGATAGCAACCACATAAGTTATCCGAAAGAGTTCGATTTTGATAAGCAATACACGTTTGTGTCAAAATTGGTCGAGAGGTAAAAGAGCATATTTTGGTCGATTTTTCGAATTTTTAATTTATGTAATATATTCGAAAAAACTGGTTGATAATTTAGATAACATTCATCTGATGTTAAATAAAATAGTTTTTATCATTTTTATCAGCGGAAAAAGCAGAATATATGTGAAAAAATGACAAAATCATCAATTTTCTGGTATCCACATTGCCGCAATTTTGAATTTACCCATGACCATCTGCTCGGGGGTTCTGCAAATAGGCTCAGAATGATCCTACATCGATAAACTACAAAGTCCCAGAGTGCCATCCTTCAATTGTGTTGATCTGTAACCTAGGCATAATGAGACTGAATTGGTTTTCGATCATTTTGGTGTTATTAGAACAGCAATTCTCCAGAGAAAAATTAAAATTGAAGATTTTAAACAAGCACATGTGGTTTCACATTTGCAGACAAAATTGATCATCTCTGCTATGTGAATCCAGATTTTCCATTCAAAAGCTGGTTTCGTCATTATATATGTTCTAAAATACAGAATGTGAATCTTTGGAAATTTGTTTTAATGTAGCCTGTAATTGTAGTGCACGAGCAAAGTGACTCCGAATAAAGTTATTGACAGTCTCAATATTTTGACAAAGTTCCATTATCAGGAGACATGTGGCAAGATCAATACAGACTAATAAACAATAGTTTATACGGCACCATACTCGGCAAAAAGACTGAGATATATTGATTATCTGCTGTAATCACTGTCATATTAAGACCTTTTGAATTAACAATGTGAAATGAATTGTGAGGCCCGATGGGCTTATACTTGATGTCTGCCGGTGTGATTTCCAAATATGGCAAGTGTTGGTTGTATTGATGTTAATTTCTTTCGAATAGCCAATCAAATTTGAAATTTAAAAAGTTCATACATCGCACACCTCCTAATATGGAACACGGAATATTTATAGAGCTATGACCTCACCAAACCCGTATTATGATCAGATAATGTGTTATGTTCAGCCAAGGCAACACTAGCTAAATAATATATAGCCCTCAAGAGTATGAGGGCTATAGGTCGGCCCCAGTCACCTCCAGCGAGGGTTTTCGATAATTTTATTACGAATCACCCACCTGTGAAACTGCCGTACATCTAATCTCTATCCCCTCCTGCCCACTATTTTAAAATCTTGAGCACTATTGTGAAATAGTAACGAATATATCGCCGTCTGAATTTTCCAGTCGAATTCCACTTTAAATGCGCCATGTTAACCATATACAGTGACGTCACCAACATGGCGGCGCAGAGAGTCGAAGTTCACGACTGGAAAATTCAGACGGCGATATATGCGTCACTATTTCACAATAGTGCTCAAGATTTTAAAATAGTGGGCAGGAGGGGATAGAGATTAGATGTACGGCAGAGGTGGGTGATTCGTAATAAAATTATCTAAAACCCTCGCTGGAGGTGACTGGGGCCGACCTATAGCCCTCATACTCTTGAGGGCTATATATTATTTAGCTAAGGCAACACGTGCAGTGTTCGACTTGGATATGCGAAGATGATGTGTTTGTGATGTCCCTCATTTCAACAGGCTTAATAAGTCACGTTATGATAAACAAGCCTGTTGAAATGAGGGACATCACAAACACATCATCTTCGCATATCCAAGTGTAGGGCGGGTTGGGGGAAACGGGTTGCACGACGTGTTCGCACGACCTGTGCCCATCGCGGTGCGATGGAGTGCCCAAGTACATCCATCCATCCATCACAAAGCCCGAAAGTAGCTGGACCCACAAAGATACGAAGCTGCGCATCTGGAAATCCCTCAGCTCTGTCTGGGCGCCAGCTGCAGCCATTCAAAATGTATTCGAGCAGTCAAGTGTCAAGTGCGCCTCATTATGATTAACAAGTGTTTTATGCTTAATTGCGAACTAATGATTCTTATGTATGAGCAGCTACTCTTGGACTCAATAGCAATTCAAACTTTGATGTTTTGTAACGGAATTTAAAAGTCTTCCGACTCAAGGAAATCTGTTTCCTCTGAAATAAAGTTTCCTTGTAAAGCTAAAATCACCACCACTGGACATGTGGTTCTCATCTTTCGCCAGCTCCATGTTGTGACCGATACATGTATTTTTGATCACCGAGCTAAATCTCTGGGCTTTCAAGGTTGGCCTTATAAAACACAGTGTGAAAGCATGGCCCAGTTGTGTTCGAAGACTTAGTTGATACATGTACATGTTAACATACAATACAGGTTTACCAAGATAAAAGGAATATTTACACAGTTATCTGAAGTGGCAATTTACTGCACTTGGCTGGTCATCTTCAGCCATGCACTGGCCTGACTCTTTATCACTAAGGCTCATAAAACTTAATGGTTCGTTTATCCTGAACTGCTTGCGAGCAAAGGGGGAAGGGCAGCCCGGTTTTAATTTTATGTTTAAAGGTCAACCCAAACGGAATTTTTTGGGGTCTAAAAATCCTTAAAAATCATAGTTCATACTTCACTTTGTATGAAAAAAATATTGAAAAAATTCTAATCTGATCAGAAACACACGTAATATGGGAGCAAAGTGGGCTTTTCCACACTTTCACCGCTGGGTTGATGACGTCACGCAGGGAAGTTGCCTGAGAAAAAACAGCGGATAACATGGAAAGCGAGTGCAGTCAGAGCTCCGGTTCAGACGTCGATTCGAGCGATATCAGCTGCTTAGATGGAAATATTTTTCGCCAAGAAGATGAAATAGACATAGAGGAGGATGATGACGGGCAAATTAACAGTTGTTTGCAGACCAACGGCGGAATTCAGCCCTATCAATTTGAGCCGTACGGCTCCGATTCTGACAGTGACAACCACTCTGACAACGTGGAACTCGACGACGACAGGATTCGGAGAGGTCGTTTGTTGAATACAGATTGGTATGCAACTTGACTGGAAACCTTATTATCGTCATCTATAAGACCAAATGTCCATATATTTCAAACTGTATTGAATGTAGAACGATTCTGTGATGTAACGAACGAGCACATCTGTGTTGTTATTGTTGTTACTGACCGAGGCAGCCTTTTCGAAGGGATAAACTCCGGGATTCGGCAGTATGGACAGTAAACTGTTGATAACTCTACTGATATACGTCCGACTTGAATTTTGTTTGTTTTCCCATAATCCCCATGAAATACCAATTTCAGAATTATATAGTTTGATAAAAAAACTTTGGACATTCATGGCGAAAAGTAAGCCGTGGTGAGTGGATCGGCATTCACATTTGCTCAATTTTCGACAAATTACCTCAATTAAATTGAAATCGAATGATATTCCCACAATCTCAAATGTCAAGGGATTATGAAAGTATAATTATCACTTCTGTATCTACAGCCATTCACTCCAATTGGTGTTTTTATTTATTTACTTATCAAACGTATATATATTTATGAAAGATCATTTTATTATTATTATTAAATAGTATATAATTTAGATAATTTATTTGCGTGAAGTTTGTGCCAACATTTGGCTAAAAACGCATACATAGAATGAATAAAATTGAACATACAAATACAGACATTAAGACACATTGGAACAAATGGTTAAACGTGTATATATGAAATAGAGACTCATCCAGTCTAACCTGTAGGTGCTCAAGCAACAAATGCCACGCGAGAGCGAGCAGGGCATGTACAGCCGTCCCCCTGTCCGAGGCCTCGCTTGCAGGCTAGGTTCGTTCAGCCGATGTCCGTGATAGATTCTCCTTGTCCGATTTCTTTGCCGTCACATTCTGATTGTTCTTACGTTTGATAGTTGGAATAGCTGTTCTCTTTAGTTTTGGTTTGTACCCGAATTCAACTGCTACGCTGTAGATGTCCTCGAATGATGTCTTTCTGTCAAAATGTGCCGAGCAAATTATACGAGTACTGGCTCGGGCCCTCTTTCCACACTCTCGTGTTGCGTACAAATTTCGTCCAATTTGCAGCGATTTTCTCGTCTTTGGGCCACAAATGAATACTAACACCGTCATCTGTAGTAAAACTGCAACCTCCCACTACACAACGTCGCGGCATATTTAAAAAATGATGCCCCGATACTCCGAAAATCTCCAGAAATCAGCAGCTACATACGACTGTGGTATACGGCTTTAACATAGAGAATACAAGACGGCTTCCCTCCGTGACGTCACAGCTGGAATTGACAGGAGAGCGATTTTCACCTTTCAAACGGCAATATCTCGCCAACCAGACTGCACAAAATTATGAAAAAAATATCATTATTTTCAGAATCGAAAGGACTTTTTTTTTATATTTTTGACCTCAGAGCGTTTGGGTTGACCTTTAAGGAGGCCAGGTATTCTCATCGTCACATTTTCAATTTAAATACTACACTAACGTGTAGTGTTAGACTTGGTTGAGCGAAGATGGGTATTCTATGCAAAATATGAGTTGAAAGAAGCTGACATGCGAAGTGTTAATTCTGTCTGTCAAATAAATAATTATGTGATAGTTTTCAAATTGTTTTTGAAGCTTGAACAACTTTTGCTGTAAGAATTATTTCTTTGATGTCTGGTGAAGCGTGTGAGATGTGACTTTCCATACTTCGCGGCACACGTTGCTAAAACAACTTTGTCTGTTTCAAGTACAATGCAGAACGAAAATAACCACTAAAACAAATCTTCAGGGCACAGACAAACTTGGTGGCAGGTGATCATGATAAACGAATTATTAATTTTGCAGCCTTCATTAAAGGTAATTCTGAGTGTTAGTAAATTTAAATATGATCTTTAGTAGGGGAGACCGGGGCACGGTGGATCAAGGGGCACAGTGAATAATTGTCTATAATTAGACATTGTCAGGGGAAATCCCTCGGATGATGTCATCACTTTGTGTGCAGATGTATAGCCATTATGAATTGCAGACAACATTGAGAGAGAGTTGCTCCAGGAACTTTAGTGGGTTAAAGTATGTTTTTCATGGTCAAAAGTAAATTTTCATGGTATTACTTGATGTGGTATATGGTGCACACTATAATGCAACAAGCCTACTGTCATGTTTTAATAGTAAGTGTGATATTTAATGAATGTGACAAACATGTGTTCTTCCTCTGGCAGACGGCCTTATCTGATAAAAAAATCCTCAGAGTTCATTAGGTACACCCGGGGTACAGTGAATCGGGGCACAGTGGATCGGTATGGCAGCTGACTCACTACTCCATGAAATTTGAAAATTTCCATTGGTATACCAAAGCTGTCTTAAGAACAATTTAGCACAACTTCTTAATAAATTTATGCATTATTGTTTATTTAGAGTTATTTAGAGGCGATGGTTGAGATGATGCGAATCAGGGCGAATTGTAGTGAGAGTGTATGGCTGTAATACCGTGTTTTCTCTTTACAGTCATATAAATGATGTGTGTAATTGAGACTTTCTTTTTAATTTGGAATAAAAGCACATGATTGTGTTATTTACAGCGTATCATGATGCAATTCACTGTGCCCCAGGTAGTGAGCCAGTCTACCCCGGTATAGGGGCACAGTGAGTCAATATTTTTGGCATCTTTAGCGGTCATTTCAGAGAAAATGACAGGAGTTAACTCCACAAATGTAAGGCAGTTGTACAGCCCAGCAGCATATGTATCATCACCCAAAAATAAGCTAAGATATTGCCAATACATTAATGTGTAAATTGAGAAAAAAAGACTTCAGATTCACTGTGCCCCAGTCTCCCACCATAGTATAGAAATCGCCGAACCTGCAAATATAATATGAAATTTGGAGACCCTAGCTTTAATCCTTAAAAAAAATATAGCAAATACTAAAACTTGACCTTGATAAAATGGGTCAAGGTCAGTCATCTTCAGTACACCTCTGAACCTTCGCCAGATTTATACATATTATTAATTTGCAAAGCGTAGATATATTTCTTCATGTTAGACCATATTAAACAGTATATGACCTTGAAAAAGTAGGTCAAGGTCATTCAACTGGGATAAGCTTCTAGTCAGCCACAAGTCAAAAAATATAGCGAATACTATGTGGTATGAATTCACAATGCCTGGCTATAATTCTTCTTGAGATATCGTGTTCACAAGAAAGATGGACAAACGGACAGCCGGACAGACAGACGACGCTGACGACGACAATACCCTTCGGGCAAAATTTTCCCGAGTGGTAATGATAAACTGAATGTGGTTTACTCCCTCAACAAGTTTAGGGCTTTGACCCGTTTGTGTATTGAGATAGTTAACTAATCGACTGATACCACATGCAACTCGCATTTATCCGGCTACTCGATGTAATGGCTAATCAGTTGATTACACTTTAAACATTCCTTTTAAATAGCTTTGCTTACGCCTCGAGAGTTTTCTTTCAAATGTTCATGAACATCTCGGGTTAATTATGGGTGAGTGCCTTCTAGCCATTCTAATCTATTTTTTTTTTCAAGCGTCTAGTCAGTCATTCAATATTCAGCCATCGTCCATTAAAGAATTCCGCGTCCATAATCCAAATTAAAACGCATATAAGGGAAGTGGGAAGAGGTGTCGACATATACTGACAGAGCAACACGACTTCACAGTATAGTCTTCTGGCTAACCTATTCTAAAGCACATACCAAGAATCTAACGATTCGTGATATGTGTTGTATCTCAGGTACGCTTTTATTGTACCTGTTCATGTGGCAACTTGGATGACATGACCACACGACCCCTAGCACCAGCATAAGCGGTATTAGATACAAATCTAGAGAGCTATGATGGAAATGCTGACAACTCGTATACTGGTAATTGGTGAGCTGTGGCGCTGTGACAACTCGTACACTGGAGACTGGAGTTGTATCGTCGTCAGATCTAATTCATATAATAATATTAGCACCAAATTAAAAGGATGAATCATAGTATACGTGCAACTAGGCTAGCAACGATTAACAGTATTCATTGATGTTAGCAAGACATCATGATGTTTCAAAAATATCAATTCTGTATCGCTGATCAGCGATAAATGTTGTAAAGTCGTTATATAGGGTATGATGTATTTCGGCCATGCTTTGATTGTGAGTGTTCATATAAACACTATGAGGATCTTGAAATACATAGGTTTATACGGCCCCTAGCATCGGATTCTTGGTATGTGCTTTAGAATAGATTAACCCGAAGACTATACTGTGAAGTCATGTGGCTCTGTCAGTATGTCGGCACCTCTTCCCACTTCCCTTATATGTGACACAAATTACGAAACGTACCGCCATAGATCTTGCACGCTATGCTCGTATTTTGCTATCAGCGTGAGACATGTATCGGCAAATTTGAGGAATTTGACGTTTCTGCAGTAATGTTTTGTGACGTTGATTAAAATCGTCACATTCAAGGCAGGATCTAGCAGATGCTACCAGGCGGGATGTGTATACGCTATATGCAGGTTCCTGTTATATTCCTGTCCAGATAGGGACAGTTCACGATGTCGAAATTGTAAGCATCTCTCTTGTCGCAAAGTCGACGAGGGAGAAGGCCCGTTTCATGTTTATGGAGATATTGGTCTAATTAAGGTGAGCCATGCACTAGGGCCATCTGTAATTCCCTTCAAAACCCAGTGAAGGTGGACATATATCTTTCACTGCGCCATTCATATAGCGATTATCCACAGCAAGAAGATATATAGCGTTTGATGAATGAGAAGAATACGGCTTTGAAATAATCTGTTTTTGAAAGCGTCTACATATAGTCGTATTCATAAGAAAACAGATATAGGTCAGCCAAGAGGGGTGCACAATAAGTACCCATTGGAATACATATATGCTGTTGATATATTCTATTGCCAAATTTCCGATAGATATTATTAATGGAAAAGTCGAGCACCTCCATAAACAAAGAAACATCCCATGAATGATATCCCTTGTATGTAGTAGAGATAGACAATAATGTATGGCTTGTGGCAATAATACATCGGCGATTTCTTGAAAACCAATACTATTAATAAACTAAGACGGATATGAGGGATTGCAGTATAGCGTGTCGTAAAAATCTCATGTTGATACATGTTTGTACGGTATGTGACCTTTTGCATCAAGTTCTCCCGAAAGACATTTTGAGTTTTCCAATATCCACATGCATTCAATGCCAGAGTTTTTAGTAATATTGGCGCAATACCGTTCCCAAAATGCCTTTACCTCCTCGTCAAGGCAGAAAGAAGGTTGGTGGTGCAGCTTCTACATCAAGCTATGCACCTAGTTTTATATGGTGATTTATGCATTTTGGGAGTCCAGTAACTTTCGGTATATGAGTGGCTGGAAGACAAAAACCTGTTTCCTCGAGAAACGTTTTGTGGTTGTTAAATAAATATTCCAGAGTAACTGCTGTTTGGGAGTAAGTAGACGTACTCGGCGACAGTGTGCTTATAATCAATTCCTGGTAACAGTAATATTTACATATCAATATTATATTATTTAGAGCTTTGTCTGCTGGAATTATGACGAATTTACTCTGGAAATTTGCTAGAACTTCATGCGAACTGAGTTTTCTCAGTACTTTTCTCAGTACTTTTCTCAGTACTTTTGCTTGGGAGATACTGCTGTAAAATTATATGGCGGATTGTTTCAACAACCTTGTTCTTGGTGAGGTCCAGCCAGTCAGCGAGTACTGTAGGTTGAACTTTTTCTCGCCTTGACCACTCGATAACATACTCTTCCAGTGCAGTCAGGACTATCTTCTGCCCGCCTGCAGGTATATTTATCTCGGCTCTCTATATTTAGGTCCCTTCGTCAGGAGTGTAACATGCTTGCATGATGTATAGATAACGTTTGATGATTCACAATCACAACTATAACGTCCAGATGTGCATAAGTTCCAGTTAAACTCCTTGACATCATTAGGGTAACTGAATACGTTGGTGTCTATAGATTTAGTGTGATTTTAAGTTATGTGAACTCAAAATGGTTTGGTACAGCGCTGCGTACCTCTGGATCATTCAGGTATTGTGGGAAATTAATAATGTCCAGTCGTTTATCAAAGTAGTTGAGTTTCAAGAAAAGCCGGTCTTTGGATGTCTCGATTATGTTAACTTGACGATACAATCGAAAATAAGCTATATCTTGACAAACTTTAGTGATTGTGTGTGGTATAATATTTCCCGAAGACACAGATCGTTGTATATATCTGGCAATATGATTTAAAACTCTCGGGGATATCACAGACAGGACTGTACACAGGCTACGTATACAGTTGGTTGTGTTAGTTACACCCACTAAATAATTTAAAGTGATATGATCGTAAATCAACGCACTATTAAATTTTCCCAAACCTTGGCTGCGATGTCTTTGTTGGTGGGGCTGGGTAATATACACTGTATAGTGGCATAATTCCATGCTGGGAATATATAGTCAAAAGGGGGAAATGTAAATGTGTAGGGCAGTGAGACAGACTGGAAAATATAAGAACATTGGGTGAACTTTCGGCAAACAGAAAGTGGTGGGGCATGTGTTGATGCAAAATAAGAAAAATAATGGGCGAATTTACAGTCATTTATATAACATTTCTAGGGGTCGGATATACTGGACAATGTAAGAATATTGGGTAAAATGGGGGCAAAGGGGGAGGTACTGGCATAGTTGAGTAATACATGGAAAATACTGTGTTAATTTACCGAAATTATATAACATTCTAAAGATTGTGAATGTGTTTATTTTATCTTGGGTCAGTGGACAGAGGGAAGAAAACAGTGGGATGTTTGGATGGAAAGAAAATGAATACCGGGATACAATTCATAGATGATTAAATTAAGTGAAATTAAATAAAACAGTCATGATCATAGATACAGAGGTACGGATCACGGGGAACAGATATTTATTGTCAGTGGCGAATATTCATTTGTACCACGAACATTTGAAGGGAGCATGGTGTGAGGGGGTGGGTTGCACGGCATCTTATGTGTGACAAGTGTCCATCATATCAGGATGGAGTGTCCAATCAAACGAAACCAAACCAGCGATCACTGCAGCGACAACTATATGGTGCAGGAGAAAATAAGTTGTCACCTATTTACGTTATCCTTTGTGTTCGCGTGATAAACGTAGTAATGGTACAGTTTTTAGTAATTTTGACATGCATGTACGGAGTTGGGAGAGTGTACTGTTGCAGATTTCTGTAATGTTACAGATTTCTGTAATGTTATAGACTTCTGTAATGTTACAGAAGATCTGCTGTAGTTATGAAGGAGATTGAACATTACCAGAACCAAATTAGAGTTAGATTTTAACATTAAATTGCAATAGCTAGAATGCATCGAACACTGCCTCCCTGTTTATAACACATGATGTTACCTAGATGCACAGTAAAATAGCCTTTGTCGTGTTCGTAGAATAAAATAATAAATTTTCAATTTCCACAACGTTTGAATAACCCTTCAGAAAATATTTGTCGATTTATATCAATATTTTAAACGGTTTTGCAATATGCAGTGAAAGTGCCGAGCTCTGTAGATACCAGGTTGCTCTTTGGAACATGGATTCCCGAATATATAAGCCCAGAAACTGCTCATGTGAAAAATTGTTGCCTTTTGTCTATGGCGTATATATTTTAATTGTTGCCTTTTCTGTCTTTCGTATATATTTTAATTCATATGGACATCGCTTATGTGACTTCATATTTTGACAGAACTTACACGCCGTAACAAAGTTTAGGTCCTACAAAATAATAAACTGAGCGTGATTTCCTCCCGTAAGGTGGTTCATGCCTCAAATGACTTCGGCGACGTCATTACACAGGGTTATTTCCCCTGTAATAACTCTTCCGACGTCGTATGTTGCCTTTTCTGATAAGAGACGATACCAGGGGAGGTAATGCCGTCGCAAATGTTAGAAAACTATGGGGATAGGGTCACTCAAAGCATTTTATATAAAAAAGTAGATCGAAGACCCCCACTTTTTAATTAATAAAAAGATCACATGGTGGGTAAGCTGTGTTTAAAATATCAGCATAGGTCACCGGATGATTTTCGATTTGGGAGAGGATTTCGTAGTCTGAAAATGTTATTTCCAACGTCCTTCAGTTCGTTGAAATGCCTAATTCATATACAATTCTTGCATTTATGTTCAACTTTCCGGTGTTTCTAAGACCCGTGGAAGTTTCTCTATATAAATAAACAGTACTTGTGGATATATGTCCGTATACTTTGACTTCTGAAATTGCAAACTGTTGACCGCTTCTCTCTTGCAGGAAACAAGCCTATGTTTGTGTATACTGTGATTGCCTTTTTGAATTTGGTGCTAATACTGTTATATGGAATATGGGATAGGTCTATGGATTATGGACGCGGATATTCTCTAATGGACGACGGCTGAATTATGAATGACGGACCAGACGCTTGTAATTCTTTGCCATGTTGCGCAGAAAACTGATTTTTCATGATTTCGGCAAAAAAAAAAACGGTTGGCATGGTGATATTAGCGGCTACGTACAAATAAATCGAAATCGAAGACCATCAATGTTGTTACGTTTTACTACTGGCCAACACCCCAGATACTCACAACAAAAATATTAGGGTTGGTCACCGGACAAAGTTTTGAGGTATGAACTGTTTGTGTATTGAGATAGTTAACTAATCGGTTGATACCACATTCAAATACACATTTTTCTAATCTGTTGGTTACACTTTAAACATTCAGTTTAAATAACTTTCTTCGAGAATCAGGGCTTTTATTTAAATATGTTCATGAATCTCTCCGGTTAACTATGAATGTTGATTCACAGTAAAACAAAAGTGATTATCGCGCATCTAAGAGACCCACTGGGATAGGCTTCTAGTTAATCACCAGTTGCATAAGTAATATGAATTTGGAGACCCTAGCTTCAATCCTTCAAAAAATGTAGCAAATACTAAAATTTGACCCTGATAAAATAGGTCGAGGTCAGTCATCTTAGGTACACCTCTGAACCTTCGCCAGATGTATATTTACTATTAATTTGTAAAGCGTAGATATATTTCTTCATGTTAGATCATAATAAATAGTATATGACCTTGAAAAAATAGGTCAATGTCAGTCAACTGGGATATGTTTCTTGACAATCAACAGTTGCATAAGTAATATGAATTTGGAGACCCTAGCCTAAATTCTTCAAAAAATATAGCAAATACTATATTTTGACCTTAATAATATAGGTCAAGGTCAGTCGTCTTCGGTACACCGCTGGACCTTCGCCAGATGTATACATAGTATTAATTTGGAAAGCCTAGCTTTATTTCTTCATGTTATATCATAGTAAACAGTATATGACCTATAAAAACATAGGTCAAAGCCATTTAACTGGGATAGGCTTCTAGTCAATCACAAGCTGCACACAAAATTTGAAATTGGAGACCCTAACTTTAATCCTTCAAAAAATATAGCAAATACTACAACTTCAGCTTGATAAAATGGGTCAAGCTCAGCCATCTTCAGTACACCTCTGAACCTTCGACAGGTTTATACATAGTATTAATTTGCAAAGCGTAGATATATTTTTTCATGTTGGACCATATTTCTTGAAAACCAATACTATTAATGGACTAAGACGGATATGAGGTATTGCAGTATAGCGTCTCGACGGTATGTGACGGTATGTGACCTTTTGCATCAAGTTCTCCCGTAAGACATTTTGAGTTTTTCAATATCCACATGCATCCAATGCCAGAGTTCTTAGTAATATTGTCGCAATACCTTTCCAAAATATCTTTACCTCCTCGCCAAGACTGAAAGAAGATTGCTGGTGCAGCTTCTAGAACAAGCTATGCACCTAGATTTATATGGTGATTTATGCATTTTGGGAGTCCAGTACTCTTTCCGTGTATGAGTGGCTGGAAAACGAAAACCTTTTTCCCCCGAGAAACGTTTTGTGGTTGGTAAATAAATCTTCCAAAGTAACTGCTGTTTTGGAGTAACAGGGCTTCGTGTTTAGCGCGAGTGATAGCTCACCTGCACGCAAACACTCGCGTAAATTCATGTCACGAGAGTGATTTTAGCTCACATAAACCGTCACATTTTATATTGTATTATATTGCAATCACTCGCCTGACTTTTAAACACCTTCTCCTAAATATTTTGACGCAAGCTATTTTTAGCTCACGCACTAATTCTAAACACGAAGCCCTGAGTAAGTAGACGTACTCGGCGACAGTGTGCTTATACTCAATCCCTTAATCAATTCCTGGTAATAGTAATATTTACATATCAATATTATATTATTTAGAACTTTGTCTGCTGGGACTATAACGTATATCCAAGTAGCTGAGTTTCAAGAAAAGCCGGTCTTTGGATGTCTCGATTATGTTCACTGGACGATACAATCGAAAATAAGCTATATCTTGACAAACTTTAGCGATTGTGTGTGGTGTAATATTCCCCGAAGACACAGATCGGTGTATATCTCTGGCAATGTGATTTAAAACTCCCGGGGATAACAGACAGGAATGTACGCAGGCTACTTATACAGTTGGTTGTGTTAGTTACACCCACTAAATAATTTAATGTGATATGATCGTAAATCAACGCAACATTAAATTGTCTCCAACCATGGCTGCGATGTCTTTGTTGGTGGGTTGGGTATATACTTTATAGTGTATTTACACCATAGATTTTTAGTTGACTTGACTCTTGACATTACTTGAGCAATCGGAGCGACAGGGGAAATTAAGAGTGAGATGTTATGTCAACTTTTCGGCGTGGCATATACATGTCCCTCTCCAAAAATGTGACAAGTGGAAATAAGTCTGCATGAGCGGTTGGATTTCCTGTCCTTCTAAGAATACGCTGCTAAAAGAATAATTTTTTCACGTGCACAATGTTGAAATGACACTTCAGATAATATTTGTCGATTTCTTTCAATGTTCTAAACGGTATTACAAGGCGATGGAGTGACAGTGCCTTTATAGATACAGGATTTTGTTTTATCTTTAAAGAAAAAAATGGCATAATTCCGTACTTGGTATATATAGTCAAAAGGGGGAGATGTAAATGTCTAGAACAGTGGGACCGACTGGAAAATATAAGAACATTGGGTGAACTTTTGGCAAACAGGGAAGTGGTGGGGCATGTGCTGATGCAAAATAATGGGCGAATTTACAGTCATTTAGATAACATTTCTATAGGGATCGGATATACTGGACAATATAAGAATATTGGGTAAAATTGTGGCAAAGAGGGAATTACTGGCATAGTTGAGTAATTAATGGGGAAAATACTGTGTTAATTTATCGACATTTATATAACATAACATTCTAAATATTTTTAATGTGTTTATTTTATCTTGGGTCAGTGGACAGAGGGGAGAAAACAGTGGGATTCTTGGATGGAAAGAAAATGAATACCGGGATACAATTCATATATGATAAAATTAAGAGAAATAAAGTAAAGACAGAGTCATGATCATGGATACAGAGGTACGAATATATCACGGGGAACATATTTATTATCAGTGGCGAATATTCCTTTGTACCAGGAACATGTGAAGGGAGCATGGTGTGAGGGGTGGGTTGCCCGGCATGTTATGTATGACAAGTGCTCATCATATCAGGATAGAGTATCCGATCAAATCAAACCAAGCCAAACCAACGATCAGTTACGCAGCGACAACTGTATGGTACATGAGAAAATAAGTTGTCACCTATTTACGTTGTCTCTTGTGTTCTCGTGATGAACCTAATAATGCAACAGTTTTTAGTAATTTTAACATGCATGTACGGAGTTGGGAGAGTGTAATGTTACAGATTTCTGTAATGTTATAGACTTCTGTAATGTTACAGAAGATCTGCCCTAGTTATGAAGATGATTGAAAATTACCAGAAGCAAATTAGATTTAGATGTTCGCAGAATAAAATGATAAGTTATCAGTTTCCACAATTTTTGAATAACCTTTCAGAAAATATTTGTCGATTTGTATCAATATTTTAAACGGTTTTGCAAGGCTATGCAGTAAACGTGCCACTGTAGATACTACGTTGCTCTTTGGAACATGGATTTCCGAATATTTAAACCCAGAAACGGCTCATGTGGCAAACTTGCCTTTTCTATATATGGCGTATATATTTTAATTGTTGCCTTTTCTATCTTTCGTATATGTTTAAATTCATATGGGCATCGCTTATGTGACTTCATATTTTGATAGAACTTATACTAGTAAGCCGTAACAAGGTTTAGGTCCTATAAGATAATAAACTGAGCGTTATTTCCTCCCTTAACAAGTTTGCGACTATGAACTGTTCGTGTATTGAGACAGTTAACTAATCGGCTGATGCCACATGCAAATACACATTTTTCTATTCAGTTGATTACACTCTAAATACTCAGTTTAAATAGCTTTCTTCGCGAAGCAGGGCTTTTATTTGAATATATTCAAGAATCGCTCGGGTTAACTATGAATATTGGTTCACGGTAAAACAAAAGTGATTATCGCGCATCTAAGAGACCCACTGGGATAGGCTTCTAGTTAATCATCAGTTGCATAAGTGATATGAATTTGGACACTCTAGCTTCAGTCCTTCAAAAAATATAGCAAATAGTGTAATTTGACTTTGATAAAATAGGTCAAGGTTAGTCATCTTCAGTACACATCTGAACCTTTGCCAGATGTATACATAGTATTAATTTGGAAAGCCTAGATATATTTCCTCATGTTAGACAATAATAAACAGTATATGACCTTAACAAAATAGGTCAGGGTCAGTCAACTAAGACAAACTACTATTCAATCACCAGTTGCATAAGTAATACAAATTTGAAGACCCTAGCTTTAATCCTTTAAAAAATATAGCAAAGACTAAAATTTGACCTTGATAAAATAGGTCGAGGTCATTCACCTTCAGTACACCTCTGAACCTTCGCCAGATGTATATTTAATATTAATTTGCAAAGCGTAGAAATATTTCTTCATGTTAGACCATAACAAGTATTATATGACATTGAAAAAATAGGTCAAGGTCAGTCAACTAAGATAGGCTTCTAGTCAACCACCAATTGCATAAGTAATATGAATTTGGAGACCGTAGCTTCAATCCTTCAAAAAACATAGCAAATACTAAAACTTGGCCTTGATGAAATAGGTCAAGGTCAGTCATTGACAGAAGTACTGTTCCCCAAGCAAAACAAGTACTGAGAAACCTCAATTCGCAAAAAGTTCTAGCAAATCTCCAGAGTAAATTCGTCATAGTCCCAGCAGACAAAGCTCCGAATAATATAATATTCATATGTAAATATTACTATTACCAGGTGCTGGTTAAAGAATTGAGTGTAGACATATCTTCATCAAATACGTCTACTTACTCCCAAACTGCATTTACTCTGGAAGATTTATTTAACAATCACAAAAAGTTTCTCAGGGATAGAGGTATTTGTCTTCCAACCAATCATAACGACATACCAAAAATATACTGGACTCCCAAAATGCATAAATCACCATACAAAGCTAGATTCATAGCTGGTTCTAGAAGCTGCACCACCAAACTTCTTTCAACCCTATTAACGAGGGCCCTTCAGGAGGTAAAAGCATTTTGGGAAAGGTATTGCGCCACTATTTCTAAGAACTCTGGCGTTGAATGTATGTGGATATTGAAAAACTCAAAATGTCTTACGGAAGAACTTGATGCTAAAGGTCACATACCGTACAGACATGTATCCACATGGGATTTCTCGACTCTCTATACTACAATCCCTCATCAGGACCTTATTGACCGTCTAAGTTCATTAATAGTATCTGTGTTCAAGAAAACTGATCGTAGATATATTAATGTCGGAAGCCATAAAGCATTCTTTAGCTCGACTACATACAAGAGATATCATTCATGGGATGTTTCTTTGTTTATAGAGTTGCTTGAATTTCTCATTAAAAATATCTATGTGAAATTTGGCAACACAATATATCAGCATCATATAGGTTTTCCAATGGGTACTAATTGTGCACCCCTGTTGGCTGACCTATATCTGTTCTCTTATGAATATGACTATATGCAGGTGCTTTCAAAAACCGATCCATTCAAAGCTCGTTCCTTCTCATTCACCAAACGCTATATAGACGATCTTCTCGCTGTGGATAATCGCTATATAAATGACGCAGTGAAGGATATATATCCACCTTCACTGGATTTGAAGGAAACTACAGATAGCCCTACAGGCACATCTTATTTAGATCTTTATCTCTATAAAAATGAAGCGGGCATTCTCTCTCGTCGACTTTATGACAAAAGTGATGATTACAATTTCGACATCGTAAACTATCCCTTTCTGGGTAGTAATATTCCAGTGGGACCTGCATATGGCGTATACATATCTCGCTTAGTAGCATTTGCTAGATCCTGTGTTAAATGTGATGATTTTAATCAACGTCATAAAACATTGTTGCAGAAACTTATAAAACAGGGCTATTCCACCAAGCGCCTCCACTCAAAGTTTCTCAAATTTGGCGATACATATCGCATGCTGATAGCAAAATACGAACGTAGCGTGCAAGATCTATGGCGCTACATTTCGTAACTTGTGTCTAATTCCGCTTAACCCGGGGCTAGGGGCCGTATGAACCCATGTACTTCAAGATCCTCATGGTACTCATATGAACAGTCACAATCAAAGCGTGACTGAGATACATCATTCTTTAGATGACGACTTTACAACGAATATTATGGATTAAGAATACTGATCAGCGATACGGATTTGATATTTTTGGAACATCATGATGTCTTGCCGGCATCATTGAACACTGTTGACCGCTTCTCTCTTGCAGGAAACAAGCCTATGTTTATGTATGCAATGATTGTCTTTTTGAATTTGGTGCTAATACTGTTATATGGAATATGTAATAGGTCTTTGGATTATGGACGCGGATATTCTCTAATGGACGGCGGCTGGATTATGAATGACGGACTGGACGCTTGTAATCTGCAGTACACCTCTGCACTTTCGCCAAATGTATACATAGTATTAATTTGCAAAGCGTACATATATTTGTTCATGTTAGACCAAATTAAACAATATATGACCTTTAACAAATAGGTCAAGGTCAGTCAACTGAGATACGTTTCTAGTGAATCAAAGTTGCATAAGTAATATCAATTTGGAGACCCTAGCCTACATTCTTCGAAAAATATAGCAAACACTAGAATTTGCCCTTAATAATATAGGTCAAGGTCGGTCATCTTCGGTACACTTCTGGACTTTCGCCAGATGTATACATAGTATTAATTTGGAAAGCCTAGCTTTATTTTTTCATGTTATATCATAGTAAACGGTATATGACCTATAAAAATAGGGCAAGGTCATTTAACTGGAATTTATTTCTAAACAGTCACAAGTTGCACACATAATATGAATTTGGAGACCCTAGCTTTAATCCTTCAAAAAGTATAGCAAATACTAATATATGACCTTGATAAAATAGGTCACGGTCAGCCATCTTCAGTACACCTCTTGACCTTTGCCAGATGTATACATAGTATTAATTTGGAAAGCCTACATATATTTCTTCATCTTAGGCAATACTAAACAGTATATGACCTTAAAAATAGGTCAAGGTCAGTCAACTATAAAGATAGGCTTCTAGTCAATCCCCAGTTGCATAAGTAATATGAATTTGGAGACCGTAGCTTCAATCCTTCAAAAAACACAGCAAATACTAAAACTTGACCTTGATAAAGTAGGTCAAGGTCAGTCATGTTCAGTACACCTCTGCACCTTCGCCAAATGTATACATAGTATTAATTTGCAAAGCGTAGATATATTGATTTGGATAGCCTAATTTTTTCTTCATGTTATATCATAGTAAACAGTATATGATCTATAAAAGTAGGTCAAGGTCATTCAACTGGAATAAGTTTCTCTAGTCAATTACAAGTTGCACACATAACATGAATTTGGAGACCCTAGCGTTGGTCAATCAAAAAATATAACAAATACTAAAATTTGATCTTGATAAAATAGGTCAAGGTCAGTCATCTTCAGTACACTTCTGGACCTTCGCCAGATGTATACATAGCATTACCTTGAAGTGCCTAGCTTTATTTCTTCGTGTTGTATCATAATTAACAATGTATGACCTATAAAAAAAGCTCACGGTCATTCAACTGGGATATGCTTCTATAGTCAATCACGAGTTGCATGTATAATATGAATTTGGAGTTAGTCAATCAAAAAATATAGCAAATACTAGAATTTGACCTTGATAGAATAGGTCAAGGTCAATAATTTTTAATAGGTTTCTGACCCTTCATCCGATACATATGTGGTATGAATTCACAATGCTTGGCTATAATTCTTGAATATCGTGTTCACAAGAAAGATGGGCAGACGGACAGCCGGACGGACAGACGACGCTGACGACGACAATACCCTTCGGGTAAAATTTTCCCGAGTGGTAATAATAAACTGAATGTGGTTTTCTCCCTCAACATGTTTAGGGTTATGACCCGTTTGTGTATTGAGATAGT
Organism: Hanleya hanleyi; assembly: GCA_036873755.1. NCBI lineage: Eukaryota > Metazoa > Mollusca > Polyplacophora > Lepidopleurida > Hanleyidae > Hanleya > Hanleya hanleyi. The sequence continues at coordinate 24,142 of JAVTVY010022551.1, read as the reverse complement.
TACCCAATCGTTTGATACCACATGCAAATACGCATTTGTCCGGCCACTCGATGTAATGGCTAATCAGTTGATTACACACTAAACATTCCTTTTATATAGCTTTGTTTATGCCTCGAGAGTTTTCTTTGAAATGTTCATGAACATCTCGGATTAATTATGGGTCATTGCCTTCTAGCCATTCTAATCTAATGTTTTTAAGCGTCTAGTCAGTCATTCAATATTCAGCCGTCGCCCATTGAAAAATTTCCGCGTCCATAATCCAAAGATCTAATTCATATAATAATATTAGCACCAAATTAAAAGGATGAATCATAGTATACATACAACTAGGCTAATTTCCTGCAAAACAACAGCGATTAACAGTTTCCATTGATGTCAGCAAGACATCATGACGTTCCAAAAATATCAAATCCGCATCGCTGATCAGTGTTCTTCATCCATATGATATACGTTGTATAGTGGTTATCTAGGGTATGATGTATTTCGGCCATGCTTTGATTGTGAGTGTTCATATCAACACTATGAGGATCTTAAAATACATAGGTTCATACGACCCCTAAAGTCATGTTAATCGGTATTGGACACAAGTTACGAAACGTACAGTCATACACTGTTAAACATGTGTGGAGGATCTAAACACATAAGCTACGCGCATACCTGTCAACACTTTTTCCACACGTCATCCCGCTAAACATGTGGTTTAGTGATTTGGTGCTTAGGGTTTAAACATGTTTATCGACAGTTCCCTACTAAACATGTTTAGCCATAGTGCTCTGCTAAACACGTTTAAATCCTAAACATTACATCCGGGGAACATGTTTAGCCATTGGATGTGTGGAAAAAGTGTTGACGAGCATGCGCGTAGCTCAAGCGTTTAGCTTCTGAACATGTTTAGCAATGGCAGTATGGATGTTATGTTCTTCGACTTCATATTCTTTGTCTCCATGGACACACCATGCATCCCCTTCTTAGTGCCAAGGCACACAACTGCTTAATCTACTTTGGTGGAGAAATCAGAGGCCAACAACAAACTGAAATAAAATAATCCATAAATTTATTGAGGAAAGTAGTCATTAGGCCACAAGGTTGACAGCAGTTATCAAAACTAGCCTTAGAAATAGTCAAACTGGCTCATTTAATATTTCCACAACAGGTCGTTTAAGCTGCTTCTACATAATCAGGGGGAACAACTCAGAATCATGCCATCAGGTCGAAAAGTCCTTAACATCCACAACTGCTGCATGGTGACAATTAAATCATCAATTGAATTCATTATAAATCCTGAGACTAAGAAAGTTGGTGGAAACCAGGCTTGAAAATAGATGAAATGGTGTATTTGATATATCCACAACAGGTTGTTTAAAATGCTTCTGATATACATGATAAAGGGGAACAACTGAGCTCAGAAAAATGTGAATCAGGTTGAAAAAGTCCAACACATGCACAACTATTGTATGGTGACAATAATGTGTATTACGTCGTCAATTGAATTCATCATAAATCCGAGACTATACATGCAGTTACACTGGTCTGCTTTGGAATGTAGAATAACATGTATATGTAGCCACTTTCCCCAGATCGGTTAATTGGAAATGGAATGATTTTAATTGGTAAATCAAGGCCTATTTCGCAAAAATATGACAACTCTGCTTAAGTCACTTTCTTCACCTTGATTCATTTGTATAATGTATATCCTAAGTATCAATCCAGCCTGGACAAATATATATATTTGAGGTTTGAGGAACAAAGGGTCATAACTCTTTAAAATATAACCGATATGCAGAGGAACTTTACATTGCACAACTATGGGGCATTGTCCACACAACATGCAAATTTCATACATGTCCATACAATATTAACCGCGATCCAGCCAGGACAAATAATTCACGGAGATTTCAAGAACGAAGGGCCATAACTCTTGAAAATCTAAGCGAAACACAGAGAAACTTTACCCTGCACAACTATGGGACACTATGGGACACACAAATCCAGGAAATCCAGCTCGGACAAGTCTCAGTTCACGAAGATTTCAAGAATGAAGGGCCACAACTCTTGAAAATATAACACTCAGGAAGGACTCAATTCGCACTTCTGATTTGGTCTTTAATTCTTCTTGAAACTTCAACCAGGCTTTAACGTCCAGATCCGCAAGGTCTGTTCCCTTGAATAACATAAGAAAATAAGAGGGTGTGTCAATTTTGTGCCAATTTGCAACTCCTATTTGGATAGCTTCAAATTTAACTAAGCAAATATTGAGAAAGATCAGACAAATGGATGAATGTGTAAAATATATGCTTAATGCCTTCAGGGGCTGTTCCAGGAAAAAGAACATGGGGGGACAGATCCCCAACAACTCACGCAACCCATATGTCCAATGTTACAAGCCGAGTAGCTAGCAGGTCCTCCGCCAAGTAGCCTGTTTGAGAGCGTACAGCATATACGCTTCCAATATCTCCTTAAATATAACTTGCAAAGTGGATATGTGTATGTGGAAAGAGACGTTTAACTGGAATTGTTGAGGCAATTTGAGGAGGTTTGGGAATCAGTAATGGGTAGTGTAAAACTGGAATGTAAGTCGATCTGTAGTCGTATATGGGTTTGTGGATGGTGAGATTTATAAATCGATGGGAGGAATGGATCAAGATATTGTGTTCACAACACATATGTGCACAATATGGGTGAGTGAAATCCAAAATGGTCAATGGCAGCCATATTGGATTACATAATGAAAATCAATACCAATGGCTGTCTAGCTGATGTGAAGCACCTTCTGAAGTTTGACGTCAATGGAACGAATTGTTCTCACGATACCGCATTCACATGATGCGGGACACACGGAATCCAAGTTGGTCAATGTCAGCCATCTTGGATTACGTACCTCAGGGAAAATCAATACCAATGGCCATCTAACTGATATGGAGCACCTTCTCATGTTTGAAGTCGATTGGTTAAGTTGTTCTTAAAATATCATGCTGAAAAGATGCAGGAAGGACGGAATCCAAGATGGTCAATGGGAACCATCTTGAATTACATACTACTTCAATGAAAATTAATTGATACCAATGGCCATCAGATTGATGTGAAGAACCTTCCGAACTTTGAAGTCGATTGGTCATATTGTGCTCGAGGTATTGCTTTCGCAAGATGTGAGACGGATGGAATCCAATATTGTCAATGGCAGCCATCTTGGATTACTTACCTCAGTGAAAATCAATACCAATGACCATCTAACTGATGTTAAGAACCTTCCCAAATTTGAAGTCGATTGGTTGATTTGTGCTCAAGATGTCGCGTTCACAAGACGTGGGATGGATGAAATATAATATGGTCAATGGCAGCCATCTTGGATTACGCACATCAGTGAAAATCAATACCAATGGCCGTCTGACTGACATGAAGAACCTTCCCAAGTTTGTAGTCGATTGGTTCAAATTGTTCTCGAGTTATCGCATTCACAAGATGTGGGAGACAGAATCCAATATGGTCGATGGCAGCCATCTTGGATTACGTACTCGAGTGAAAATTAATACCAATGACCGTCTAACTGATGTGAAGCACCTTCTAAAGTTTGAAGTCGATTGGTCGAATTGTTCTCAAGGTATCATGTTCACAAGATGTGGAACGGATGGCTAGCATCTCCAAGTCCTCCCACCACTGTTTTAATCTTATCCTGCTAAATAGGTCGCCGGGAAAGCCCAGCCGTAAACAACAATGACAGTGGATTTTTGCAACGGGAAAACGTGAAGCGATTTTTCGATCGCAGCTAGTGAAACATCGTGGAAGACACTAAAAATTATTTTCTTCTAATCGCTTTGTTTCTCTGTCTGCTTGATGATGAAACTGTCGGACAATGCCGGAAAATATTGCCAGACAAGTCAATTCTCTGTGGGGCATGTCCAGCAAATAGATTTCGAGCACTGCAATGAATATCGGTAATGAAAACTTAATAATTTAAGTTATGACCTATACTCACAAATTCTGCATCCTGGAGGAGGGGACAAATCTCAAAAAGATTCTTGACCGAACTATCCCCGACTGACCCAATTGCCTCTCGCCTGTTCTTATGGAGAATTCAGAATAACTGTTTTAGTAATGGCTTGTCTCGGCTTCCTTCTTTTTAGAGTTCCTCATCAAACTTTTCTTTCGCCTCAGGAACAGATGATATAGCTAAAATTAGGAAAGGTACACAGGTAGAGAAAAACAGCCTGGCCAGAGCAAGTAGAGCATTCCGGAAACCTAAAAGTATTTCAGTCAGTTCACGGAATAATTTTCCGGATAAGAAAAACTGCATGTCGGTCGGTCCAGAAAAAATTTCAGCGAAGTCCACATCAAACTATATATTTTTGAAAAGAGAATCTCTTCAGCTACTCCGGAAAGTGTAAATTGTCAGAATCGAACAAGTATTGAGCGAGCTATCAACAAATAACCTACCGAGTTTCCGTTTTTTCAGTCGAATTCCAAAAATTTCAGTCGATTACGCCGACCCACAAGGATTCATCAATAAATGAATATTAATAACTCATAATGTAATTCAATAAATCCGCAAATAATTCAGCATTCCTTCATTAATTAATTAAATTACTGCAATCATTCCCAACATAACCACAACTATAACTCCAACGTACATCAATAACTTCACAGAGAAGCGGACGACTAGGTTGGTTATTGAGAAGTCCCACTCTCCCTTAATAATATATACCTGAGCTAACACCCAGTTTCCGATACTAGTACATATTTACGTCAAACAAATTTATCCAACGTATCAATCGTGTTACTACCATTACTTATACATCGGTAACTACAAAGATCTAGATGTGCATATCTCTTCACTATTATCGAAGCACTAATCTCGCAATGTAAACATGGTAAAGCCCCTTTACCGACATAGCAACGTATATGCAACGTTTACCCCACTAATGACAGATTTCTACTATTTTCACATAGAAAATCGCCTTTTCCAGCACTGACACTTAGCCAAATTATGCTAAACTAGTTCATAATAATTCTTACATGAATGTACAATCAAATACGAAGGTAGTTCCTACCTCAAAGACACGAAGAAGAGCAGTGGATTCAATTCACGTTTACTTCGTAGTTCGTTCACAGATCGAGCGCCAACAACGGCACTTCCGCCCCTCCGAGAGCAAAGAGCGTCGCACAGTTGTCTGGTCTGTCATAACGTATACAACAAACTGGGGCAAAATGTGACATCGTGAATCGACTACACTACATTACCTTGACTTATTCTAAGTAGTAAACTGAGGTGGCTTAGTTTGTTCCAGACATCGTTCCACGATCCCGCCCCTTGTTTCACCAACAAATGCAGGAGCAGACGCTCACAAAAAAAACACGTGAACTTATTAGCCAATCAGAATATCGATATACAGAGGGCGCTGTTAATTTGCCCGCGAATATGACTGACAATTTTGACATGTTTAGCTGAAATATGTCTTCATCATCCGCTTGTCAGCATTAGTCGTGTTTAACAGCTCCACGTCAGAGGTTTATTCAACATGTTTAAAAGCTAAACGGGTCTCAGAATCACATCCACTGGCGTTTAACTTGTTGAAAATTGTGCACTGTAATTCTTCAAACGGGAATTAAACACGTGGTAATCTAAACCTGTTTAGCTATTTAGACAGATATAGCTCCATGTGTTTAGCCATGAGACACAATGAAGCTAAATACGTTTAGCGAAATGACACTTTATAAAACACGTTGATGTGTGAAACATGTTTAACATGTGTTTAAAAGCTCCACGCCGACTTTACAGTGTAGATCCTGCACGCTACGCTCGTATTTTGCTATCAGCGTGCGATATGTATCGCCAAATTTGAGTGAAGGCGCTTGATGATATAGCCCTGTTTTACATGTTTCTGTAGTAATGTTGTGTGCGTTGATTAAAATCGTCACATTTAAGGCAGGATCTAGCAAATGCTACCAGGCGGGATGTGTATACGCTATATGCAGGTCCCTGTTATATTCCTGTTCAGATATAGGGTCAGTTCACAATGTCGAAATTGTAATCATCTCTCTTGTCGCAAAGTCGATTGGATTTTCTGTCCTAACAATACACTGTTAAAAGAATATTTTTTTCACGTGCACAATGTTGAAATGACACTTCAGATAATATTTGTCGATTTGTATTAATATTCTAAACGGTATTGCAAGGCAATGCAGTGACAGTGCCTTTTAGATACGGGCTTTTTCGAAACATGGAACAAGAAAGATGGCATAATTACATACTGGGTATATATAGTCAAAAAGGGGGAGATGTAAATGTCTAGAGCAGTGAGACGACTGGAAAATATAAGAACATTGGGTGAACTTTTGGCAAACAGGAAAGTGGTGGGGTATGTGTTGATGCAAAATAAGGAAAAATGGAGGAATTTACAGTGATTTAGACAACATTACTAGGGATCGGATATACTGGACAATATAAGAATATTGGTTAAAATGGTGGCAAAGAGGGAAGTACTGGCATAGTTGAGTAATGAAAATGGGAAAAATACTGTGTGAATTTGCCGACATTTATACAACATTCTAAGGATTGTGGATGTGTTTATTGTATCTTGGGTCAGTGGACAGTGGGGAGAAAACACTAGGATTCTTCGATGGAAAGAAAATGAATTCCGGGATACAATTCATAGATGATTAAATCAAGGGGAATAAAGAAAAAACAGGATCAGGATCATGGATAGGTACGAGTTATCACGGGGAACAGATATTTATTATCTGTGGCGAATATTCGTTTGTACGAGGAACATGTGAAGGGAGCGTGGTGTGAGGGGGCGGGTTGCACCGCATGTTATGTATGGCCAGTGCCCATCATGTCAGGATGGAGTGTCCAATCAAACCTGTACTGTCCTCTCTTCGGAAAGATTAAACAGTCAGATAACCAAGATACGATACGATGTCAATCAAAAGTCTTTATTTACTTTAGTTCAAGACACTGTGATGATGATCCGTATGTATGTACGCGTGGATGCGTGTGTGGTAAAAGGCTAAAAGAAAAAGAAAGAAAACAATGGAATTACTCTTAATTGTTAGAACATAATCTGCTTTCAGAATTAAAAGTTTCAGTAACATCCCTGCCACAAAAAGACGGACTACTTTCAAATCTGAAGTCGAAAGCGAGGCTTTACACATAAAAAACGGAAGTATTCCTACGCAGAAACAACTAATGGCAATGTGTGGCAGAGGTTATGTTTACGTTCACGTGTTTGGGAAAACAGATTTCTCATATGCTTGACATTTAACGTTAACTACACAGATTAAGTGTGTCAAAACAACTGTCTAGACTAGATAATACAGCAATGACAGCTTGCGGTAACAGTCTTCAAACAGAAAGAGAGTCCATAAATCTACAGTCAGTTCAGTGTTGTTTTCGCGGGAAAAACAACAGCCTGCTCAACACGATCAAATGTTCACTACAGTTCAATGTTACTTTCACACATTCCAAACAGTTAAAATCGTGCTACATAGAACAGTTGTCGGAACTTTCAACGACTTATGATCACCACGGAAAACATAATTACAGTTACAGTACTCACACGGTGGTTAGCTGACGCTTGACGAAAGTCACTTGTAGATTTTCAGTTTGTCACCGGCATGGTCTCACTTCGTAGAGAGAATAAAATAACTCTAAACACAGAAGAGTTACATACGTCCACAAATTATACGCACTGAAAGGAGTGTACTTCTACGTGTAGTACACACGAGATTTAAACAGGTTATGTAGTAACAGCACAAAACCAAACCAAACAAACGATCAGTTATGCAGCGGCAACTATATGGTGCATGAAAAAAATAAGTTGTCATCTATTTACGTTGTCCCTTGTGTTCCCCTGATAAACTTAGTAATGTTACAGTTTTTAGTAATTTTGCATGTATGGAGTTGGGAGAGTGTACAGTTACAGATTTCTGTAATGTTACAAATTTCTGTAATGTTATAGACTTCTGCAATGTTACAGAATATCTGCTTTAGTTATGAAGGAGATTTAACATTACGAGAAGCAAATTAGATTTAGATTTTAACATCAGATTACAATAGCTAGAATGCATTGGACACACGCCTCCCTGCTTATAAAACATGATGTTACCTAGGTGCACAGTAAAATAGCCTTTGTCTTGTTCGCAGAATAAAATAATAAATTTTCAATATCCACAACGTTGGAAAAACACTTCAGAAAATATTTGTCGATTTGTATCAATATTTCAAACGCTATGCAGTGAAAGTGCCGCTTTATATACCAGGTTGCTCATTGGAACATGGATTTCCGAATATTTAAACCTAGAAACTGCTCGTGTGGCAAACTGTTGCCTTTTCTATCTGTCGTACATATTTTACGTGCTGCCTTTTCTATCTTTCCTATATATTTTAATTCATATTGGCATCGCTTATGTGACTTCATATTTTGACAGAACTTATACGCCGTAACAAGGTTTAAGTCCTATAAAATAATAAACTGAGCGTGATTTCCTGCCTTAATAAGTTTACGGCTATAAAAACTGTCTGTGTATTGAGACAGTTAGCTAATCGGCTGATACCTGATGCAAATGCACATTTGTCTAATCAGTTGATTAAACATTCAGTTTAAATAGCTTTCTTCACGAATCAGGGCTTTTATTTAAAATGTTCAGGAACCTCTCGGGTTAACTATGAATATTGGTTCATGGTAAAACAAAAGTGTTTATCGTGCATCTAAGAGACCCACTCCCGATAATTCTGAAAAATTTCTGTGTATAGCGAAATGCTGCCTTTTGCCGCTTGTAACTTGCATTTTGCTCATAGGCCCACCTACATAGTAGCGAAAAAAATAAGTTGAGTCACCTTAATAGATAGACCCTTCTGTTCAGGTGCTGAACTTAGTAGGCCTAATGCTACAGTTTTGGTAATTTCGACACACCCAGTTGGACGTGTTAAGATTTATGTAATGTTACGGATTCCTGTAATGTTACCGAGCATTTAGTAATGCATAACATAAGGGCGAAGACAAGTCATGAAGTTTGGGGGAGGGGGGAGGGGGGCAGTGTGAAAGTAGGGTATCTTCCCTCGCAGCATAGGATTTTCTTTTTTTAAATTGATGATATATCGGTGCTCACTGGAAGCATTTGAGGTAAAAGTTTGTAAAAGTTGAACTTTTAATTTGTGCGAAAATTTCTCATAACAGTGGCGATCACTATACACTGATACCATTCAATCCCGGATTTGCACTATATGATTCAAGTTAATCCTTAGACAATACTATTTTGCTCCGATAGTAGGGTGCGGTACATTGATGAATTCTGGTCCGTTAATTGGATCGCTTTGCTTTCTCTTTAACATGTAAATTATTTTCCATCGACGATACTGAACTATTTTCGACCTGAAGTTGCCAAACTTATCAAAAATATAAGCTTAGTGAACCTTTCACGGAATAGTGGCATCCATATTGATCATATTTACACCAGTTATCAAAGAGTGACTTCGGGTCTAGTAATATTTATACCTTTATTTGTAGGGTTTCTCTGCAAGAATTAGTTGAGAGTTCGTAAATATATCTCATTTGTGAATCAATAAATACTGAACAAATGATTGGGATCTCAATTAAAAAACAAATAGTGAAAATGTTCTGAGAAATTCTACTCATCCAACATGTTAATGTTTCTTCGTCCAAATGGGCAATATTTGTTCAGATTTGAGCACATTATTCCCTTCTTGGAGACAGTATCACCAAACTGTTGCTTTGTTCACTGACCGATTGCAATTTTATTCCAGCTTGTTGGTGATAGATAATTTACTTCCCCTGTATTTAGCAACAACACTGCCAAAAATACCCTACTTATTTAAGATAATGCCCTAAAAAAATTGAAATAAGATAATTTTACTCAAAATAAGTTAAATTTTAAGAAAATTGTAAGATTTTTTTCTTGTTTAAGTAAAATATTCTTACCCCACTCCAACTTAAAACAAGAAAAAAAATCCTAAAATTTAAAAAAAATTCTTAAAACAAGTTTTGTAATGTTACAGTTTTTAGTAATTTTGATATGCATGTATGGAGTTGGGAGAGTGTACAGTTACAGATTTCTGTAATGTTATAGACTTCTACAATGTTACAGAATATCTGCTTTAGTTATGAAGGATATTTAACATTACGAGAAGCAAATTAGATTTAGATTCTAACATCAGCTTACAATAGCTAGAATGCATTGGACACCCGCCTCCCTGTTTATAAAACATGATGTTACCTAGGTGCACAGTAAAATAGCCTTTGTCTTGTTCGCAGAATAAAATAATAAATTTTCAATATCCACAACGTTGGAATAACACTTCAGAAAATGTTTGTCGATTTGTATCAATATTTTAAACGGTTTTGCAAGGCTATGCAGTGAAAGTGCCTTTGTATGTACCATGTTGCTCATTGGAACATGGATTTCCGAATATTTAAACCCAGAAACTGCTCATGTGGCAAAATGTTGCCTTTTCTATCTGTCGTACATATTTTAAGTGTTGCCTTTTCTATCTTTGGTATATATTTTAATTCATATGGGCATCGCTTATGTAACTTCATATTTTGACAGAACTTATACGCCGTAACAAGGTTCAAGTCCTATAAAATAATAAACTGAGCGTGATTTCCTCCCTTAACAAGTTTACGGCTATAAACTGTTTGTGTATTGAGACAGTTAGCTAATCGGCTGATACCTCATGCAAATATACATTTTTCTGATCAGTTGATTACACTCAAAACATTCAGTTTAAATAGCTTTCTTCACGAATCAGGGCTTTTATTTAAAATGTTCATGAATCTCTCGGGTTAACTATATGAATATTGGTTCATGGTAAAACAAAAGTGTTTATCGTGCATCTAAGAGACCCAGTGTCGATAATTCTGAAAAATCTAAGATACCCACTCTCGATAATTCTGAAAAATTTCTGTGTAGCGAAATAGTGCCTTTTGCCGCTTGTAACTTGCATTTTACTCATAGGCCCACATACATAGTACACGAAAAAAAAAAAAAAAAAAAAGTCTAGTCACCTAAATAGATCGACCCTTCTGTTCAGGTGCTAAACTTAGTAATGCTACAATTTTAGTAATTTTGACACACCCAGTTGGGCATGTTACGATTTATGTAATGTTACGGATTCCTGTAATGTTACCGAGCATTAAGTAATGCAAATATAAGGGCGAAGACAAGTTATGAAGTTTTGGAGATGGGGGGGGGGGAGGCAGTGTGAAGTGAGATATCCTCCCTCGTAGCATAGGATTTCTTTTTAAATTGATAGTATATCGGTGCTCACTGGGAGCATTTGAGCGGTAAAAGTTTGTAAAAGTTGAACTTTCAATTTGTGCGAAAATTTCTCATCATAGTAGCGATCACTATACACTGATACCGTTCAATCCCGGATTTGCACTATAATTCAAGTTAATCCTTAGACAATACTATTTTGCTCCGATAGTAGGGTGCGGTACATTGATTAATTCTGGTCTGTTAATTGGATCACCTTGCGTTCTCTTTAACATGTAAATTATTTTCAATCGACGATACTGAACTATTTTCGATCTGAAGTTGCCAAACTTATCAAAAATATAAGCTTAGTGAACCTTTCACGGGATAGTGGCAAATATTGATCCATATTGGTCATATTTACTCACCAGTTATCAAAGAGTGACTTCGGGCCTAGTTAGATTTATACCTTTATTTGTAGGGGTTCTCTGCAAGAATTAGTTGAGAGTTCGTAAATATATCTTATTTGTGAATAAATAAATACTGAACAAATGACTGGGATCTCAATTAAAAAACACATAGTGAAAATGTTCTGAGAAATTCTACTCATCCAACATGTTAATGTTTCTTCGTCCAAATGGGCAATATTTGTTCAGATTTGAGCACATTATTCGCTTCTTGGAGACTATCGCACTAGGTTTGAACCCGATATCACCAAACTGTTGCTTTGTTCACTGACCGATTGCAATCTTATTCCATCTTGTTGATGATAAATAATTTACTTCCCCTGTGTTTAGCAACAATTGATAAGATTTTTGACAAGATAAACATTTTCTCCTCTGCTGTTTGCTTTCTGTTTGTATCTTTCTTTTTTTGCTTTTTTTTTGCCCACCGCTGAAGTCCCCCGCAAGCCCCCCCCCCCTTGTCTACACCCTTGCAATATTTTTTTCTACAAATATGAAAAAAAAAGTATGACCGTGGGTATGCAGTGCACATGCTCACAAAGAATATTCTGTTAATTTTACATTGATTTAACGATATATGATAAAACTGGTAAACGTGGCGGGAGAGATATAAAGAAATGGTTCGTCGAGTGGAACACACTGTGCAATAACCATGATGTTGAGGATATCAGTTTATAAGCAAGACCGAAACTGTGTATAAAGTCGAATTACTTCTAGAAGCAACGGAATATTAGCAGCGAGCCGATAGTTGACGCGCATACTGATTGATAGAAACCTATGTACAACAACAAAAACACAACAACAACGTGCACGGCGATCGCCTATTTTCTATTCAGTGCATCAAGCGGTGTGAGGCTGTATGATAACAAAATAGATATGGGGCCCACATAGCCACAGATACTCGAATCACATTAAGATGATAATATATTAAGAATAAAAAATACCTTAATTAATTGTAAAGACCTATCAATTTTATCAAGTAATGAAGACGAATCTCTCGACCGAGTAGACTGAACAATTTAACCTCGTGCATAAGTACAATTTTTCACTAAAATATCGGTAATGCTTCAAGTTATGCCATGTATGGGACGCTTATTGAGAAACCTCACACAAAAACTGCTGGATGGCGATAGGAGTTGCCTCCCCTAAATGACAAACTGGCTGGGGGCTACAATTTTCTGCCATGGACAAGGGGAGATAATTGATGATAAATTATTGTATTCTGTAATATAAGAAATAATGTTATTCATTCCTGTAATATTACAGAATAATGTATTTGCCTGGACTGAGAAATGTGATCAAGATAGCTTTTTGTTTTCAGCTCCAGAGATATGAAATTATCTCCCCTTAAATTTAAGGCAGAGTTCGGATTCACGGATATCAAAGCGGATACTGCAGACTTGGGACGTACCACAATGCAAATGGGCAGTGTGCTCCCGAAAATAGTTTTTATGTGATACACTGATGTGGTTCCTTTCAGTAATGTTTTTATTCAATGTTAATTTTTATCTATGTATGATGATTTTTTGTCTGACGTCGGATTGACTAGATACCGGCTAATGTTTAAATGTTGTGTAACTTCTCCGACCTTAAATAAAGTTATCATTATCAAACATCCGTCCTTTTGTTTTCGCTTAGAGTGGACTGGTCGAATTACGTCACTGAGAGATTTTGAGATTTTTCTCTCTCCGATAGATATTGTAATAATACATATTACAAAACATTAGCAAACATATAAATGTTTCAGTAATTCAGCAATCACCGTCCATCATTCCAGTTCTACGTGTAAGAATCAGAATTAAAAGCATCATTAAAAGGGTGCTGGAAGGCGATGCCGGCATACTGGCAGGAAGTCATATGTCCCCACAGACAAATATTCTGACTGCATATTTCTAAATTACAAGCGTCTGGTCTGTCATTCATAATTCAGCCGTCGTCCATTAAAGACTCTCCGCGTCCATAATCCAAAGACATATTGCATATAACAGCATTATCACCAAATGAATAAAAAAGCATAGTATACATAAACAGTTTCTTGCAAGAGAGAAGCCGTAAAAACAGTAGAAGTGGGACTGCAAAATTTTGAATATTCTGACTGCATATTCTGACAGCATATATTCTGACTTCAAAATTGTTAACTTTACATCTGCCTTCTTTCCCCGTTTGAGTGACTGGTTGTACTCTAGTTATGACAGTTCATGCTCTGATTGTGAGTGTATATATGTGGACCATGAACATATTATATCGCGCAATGTTTATACGGCGTCTTGCCCCAGGTTAATCAGAATTAGGGATAGCCTTCTCAAATAAATGGGTGTAACATATGTTTCCACGTTGATTGATAATTAAGCAAGTTTTGTAGGATCTATGAAATGCTACTAAATGAGGTATTTTTCCATATGCAGCCCCTTCTGGGATGTTGCTCTTGTCTTTCTTGTCGTAGAGCAGACGTGAGAGTAAACCTGGATAAAGGTACATGTATAGATCTAACTATGATGTTCCATTTGGACTATCCTTCTATGACGTTAAATCCTACTCACCCACTACAGTGAATGTGGATGTATATTCCTCAAGGCTATGATTGTAATTATCTATGTAATATATCTGTCTTTCTTCGATAGAAAATACAGAGAGCTTTGATAAATAGTGTTCGAGTGGCAAATATAGTCAATGAAAGGTGGGTAATGGTTAAATCATAATTAATTACTAGTAGTTAACAATTAATTTTACTTCCACAAGGATTGTGTACAAGCGTGATCAGGCGCCTAGTGCTGAACTTAAAGCTTAAAGATGTAATCAGCCTCAAATCTGGGATGAAATCAGTGTCTCTCAAACTCAGCGAAAGTGACATATGTTACAACAGGTACAAAATGAAACACATTTGACCACAAAAAAACTAAACTTGTTTCTACCATTCACGAGAAAATAGAAGGAATTGATCTTTAAAAATAAACGGCATGGCATGCCGTTTATTTTTCCACGGCCGTGTCAACAAGCGTATACACGTATGGTGCATTCTACCAACGTATGCTGTGCGACATTACCGAACCGTAGGCACGAGCCATGACGTTATCCCATGGCTGCAGCTGTGCAGCATTCAAATTCGTGAGCGTCGCTACGTCGCTTATACGTCACGCAGTGACGTCATTTTCCTCTCCGCGTACAACACACACTCAACGGCGAGACAGAAAAGCCGTCGAAGCGGGCAGAGTTACAAATTTCTCTGACAAGATATTCTTGCATTCGTTGTATATGACGATCCCACTATCATCAAATATAATACATATGATGCTTTGGTAATCTTCCCTGCTGAAAAAACGCACAGGGGAGAGGTTACAAAATCCATCCATTTTGAGGCTGATTACAGCTTTCGAACAACTGTCGACATAACTGATCAAGATACATGCTTCGATTTAATACTAACAGTGTAGTGTGAAAAAGGTATTTCTTTTATCGTCTCGACCATTGCTTATGAGCGACGTCTAGCTTCTGAATGTGGGGTTTGCCCCTTGTAAAAATCATCCTCTCGAGCCAGTAGGGATTGATACACTGATTTGGTTATTTACCCATAGCAGGGCCGATTTCATGAAACCTCACTTGAGACAATTTTCACACTTGAAAATTCAAGTGCGCTTGAATATCTCCCTTGACTTGAGTTTTTGCTTTTCATGAAAGTTCACTTGAACCTGAAATCGCACTTGAGTTCAAGTGTGGTATGACCTCCCTTGAAAACCACACTTGAAATAAAAACGTACTTGAAATGACCAATACGACGGGAGATGGTGTCGAAAAATAAGTTTTTTCCCTCTGCCCATGCATCATAATACACGTAGGGGCATTGTTCATCATCTCATAGATCCAAACATGGCACAGACATATTTGCTTGACACATCAAATTCTACCGATCGGCTCCGGCGCATCAAGTATTTTGAGCATGCACTTGATTCTGCGGGGGTACTATTTATTACCAAATCGCACAAAAGAGTTCCAAAAAACCCACTTCAAACATCAGTTGACCAAGTGTGGCCAAAAACGTTTGGTGAAACACAACTTGAGATTTTTTTGAAGTGCACTTGGTCAAGTGCGAAAATCGCCCTTGAAAAAGTCAAGTCAAGTGAGGTTTCATGAAATCGGCTGCTGCATGGATATAAATAGCTCAAGGTTTTTTTTTTCTCTAAATCGATCCAATCATTATGGACATTCAACCAGCTCGTATATAATTACGCCAATCCGCTGCTAGGTTTGAAAATGGGACCGGTATGAATGTCATAGCTGGCCAATCTACTTTGATGTCAGGCTGAAATCGGCCTCTGATGTCAAAGCTAAAACCGCCGGCTCGGGATGCCGACATGCTATTCAATACAACCAAGAGGGGTGAAATATACGAGCTTGTATAATAGAGATAACGACTGGAGAACTCATTCTAATCACCACAGTTACCTGGGCTTCTGTAGATGGTAAAAGACTATTTGATCACATTTGATCGACAGCCGCCGTATGCTGATACAAATACCCGTAATTCTTAAAATTTTGCCTATCAAGCCAGTGGAATCAACATTTATAAGATAACTATTTTAACAATTTCAGTTCCTTGGAAAAGAAAAGCAGTCAACGGTTTTGCATGACAAACGAATGGGTATGCCAATAACTACTGTATATAACCTGGCAAAGATGTAGGTGACATTTTCACAATATGAATTCTCATGTGCAACAGATTAGATCCTGCGGTAATACAAGTGGGTTATGTTCTACAATCCTTCGAACAAAGCCACACGTGCTGCGTATTATTACTATTAGTATTTCGAATCATTGAATAAGAATGCATCTCATGCAAGATTTGATTGTAGTCATAAATATCATGACCGTATAAAACTCTTCTGCGTTCTTCTGGTGGACGTTTCGTCCCCGAGGGCCGCCCCCTGTACAGACGTTTTGGTCTTTGATATATGTTGGAAGTTGATGCTGGGTCGACATCGGGCCTTACAGACTAGTCTTTTGTGTTAATTGCCGTCATTTACATCTGACGACGATACAGCTCACCAATCGCCAATGTACGAGTTGTCACAGCGAAACAGCTCACCAATTACCAGTTTACGAGTTGTCAGAGCATTTCCATCATAGCTCTCTAGATTTGTATCTAATACCGCTTATGCCGGTGCTAGGGGCCGTGTGATCATGTCATCCATGTTGCCACATGAACAGATACAATAAAAGCGTACCTGAGATACAACACATATCACGAATCGTTAGATTCTTGGTATGTGCTTTAGAATAGGTTTACCAGAGGACTATTCTGTGAAGTCATATGACGCAGTCAGTATGTGGGCACCTCTTCCCACTTCCCTTATATGTATTGTAATTCCTATCAGTAAAGAGATATTTTGAACGTCAGTGAATAAGAAAAGAAGATATGAACTAAAAAGGGAAAGCTGTGAAAAGGTTTGGAATTGGATGAGACGTCCTCCAATTTTTCATGACAATTAAGAAACTTTGGAAAACGTTTGCCTTTTTGGCCATGGTTGGCCGTATTATGATTCCTCCGATCTGACGACCCCAATTTTCATTAGGTTGGTTGATTTACCATTGTCACAGAAAGCATTTGAGACATCTTGAAAAATGACACAAATATGTGGGGGGTTCCTATATATTTCCATATATTAGTGTAGGACTGCAGTTAACTACAGCGAACTTAACACAGCCAAAGGCAGAGAAAACACACAAAGACGAAGGCTATTTTAGAATGACATATCACAAACGCTCTAAAGTCAACTAGAAACGATAAAAGCCCAGGTTTAGATGGTTATCCAGCTGGGTTTTATCAACCCTACGGTCCAAACATTCTCCCTGATCTTTAGAAATACAGAAAAAATGAAAGCTGACCTTTCGTGACTGTTAGTTCATCATATTGGGGTCATTTTGACCGTATTTGCATAACTTCGCGAATAGAGGATCATGGGTAAACTCAAGATGGCATCCATGTGGGGTATCAGAAAAAGTGATGTTTTTGTCGTTTTTCTTCAAAATTCCTACTTTTCTTAGAGGAAAATTGGGCAAAATTTATCTTATTTCACATCAGACTATTATTTACCAATTTATCATGCAGTTTTTGCAAAGAAAACACATAAATAAAAAAATCGAAAAATCGACCTATTCTGGAAATGACGTCACTGCGACGACATTAAAGCGGCAATCTTGGAATTCTCTACATTTTCGGTTAGAGCTTGACTCAAGGGTATAGTGTGATAAGTTTCAGCCTACTAGCTCAAGGGGTAAGAACAGTATTTTGGGGGCCATTCGGCTGGACAAATCCTAAAAAGCTCAGGCCAAATAGGGTTAAATATCTCGAAGAAAACTAGAAGTGATTTTAAGTGATTTAAGAGCAGCTAACGCTAGCCTTAACACAAGTTAAATAAACTCATCCATGAATATTATGCCAGTCAGATGCATCGACGAAAATTAAGTCTTCTATACGAAAACTTTGAGACACGAGAACGTTTATTATCGAAAAGTCTCGATATCAATGAATTCTTACAAGAGATTATTAAATCTATTAAATTCAGCGAGTACATTAAAGACTGACAGAAATCACTCTATAAAATATTGAAAGCTGTGTTGCTCAAAATGGACACCTTCCATCTTTTTTCGTATAACTAGTAGAGTACTCCCCATATTTATTTTTACTCTACTCAGAGGTTTTCGGCGAAAAGACAGGGAGAACATTAAAGGAATCATCCAATATTTGTTCAAGGGAGAATTATGTCTTTCTACAACAGTGATCAGTCAAAGTGATCAGTCAAAGTGATCAGTCAAAGTGACCATGTGGTCATGCCAAAAAATATCTACAATAAATGCGTGGCTAAGATGCAAATCATCGCTTGAATCATTTTAGGTTCTTGTGATATTTTTTAGATATGTAGTTAGAATATTGTTAGTTGGGGTCATATAACTTCTTGTTAATACGGCAGCATTTTTCTGACAACCTTATATATCGCGTCTAATTTAATCATTACGAACCAAGCTGCTATATAGTGGTAATGATCTTGTAAGGATTTTTATAGACTCCGATTGCGTTAACATCGTAAAATCCGTGTACCATCGCTGGACTATTGCCTTATACTTGTAAACAAATGTATTAAAACATCTTATAAGAATTTGTTGTAAATTGGAAGCAAATGTTTTTCAGTTCATGTATATAGTTCTTGTTCTCTGTACCGTTGTGTCTGTAATAAATATTATCATTATTATTATTATTATTATTATTCTCATCTGTCCATATGTAGATAATCCCTGACATTAAAACATTTTCACTCATCCAGACCGCATCGTGTCATTTCCACACTCTAACTTTATCAAAGTTCTTACCTACTGTCCAATAACATTTCTTCATACCTGTTATAATAACTTCTCAACTACAATCAGACCTGTGGCTTATAAGATATACGCTTACAGTCGGTCGACGTGCTTTGCGAACAAGTATTTGTTACAGACTAAGGCTTGCAATCTCAGGTAATCCTTATTAATGTATGTAACAGGCATAATACCAGCGCTAAGTCAAGGTCCACATATAATTCGTCTAGGTGACCACACTAATGTTGTCTATACTCATATAATGTCGAGTTTATAGACCGTCTGGAACTCTGGTGGTTGCCGAACAGTGTGTGTGTGCTTGTGTGTGTGTGTTTTGAATTAGGCCGAGGCAATTTATTCCCTCAATTGAACCACAGGGCGTCCTTCAGACGGCATTAATAACGTCTATACATCGATTAGCTGGTGTTTCTGCTAATTTAAATCCAAACATTTTGACAATTGACTGGCTGCCGTTTGCGTACTGTGTTTATATGTATATATTTGGCAATTAGCAAACACTTAACAATCCGAGGAAAATATTGCTGAAGTGTCAGAGACATAAGCCCGAGCACGTGGAAATTACAAAAACATACACTAATTTTTTTTATTTTTTTTTATATATATTGGATCTGTTTATTATATGTATTAAATCATTGAGAACATGTTGCTTTGAAAACCTTCCCCGTTGATGGAAGTACGAATGCAGCGTGCATGTATTGCCGGCAATTTGATAGCCAGCTGTCGCTCTCAAAGAGGCACATAGTCAATACGCGATTCAGTTATTCCATATGAACACCATTTATGTATAGAACTAAACAAACCAGACAAGTAGCAAGCGTCAAATTTGACATTCAATATTCAGCCGTCGTCCGTAAAAGAATTTCAGCGTTAATACTCGAGAGACCTATTTCGTATGACAGCCTTCCAAATGTGTATAAAATAAAACTAATAAAAACACAAGATGGTTTCCTACAAGAGAGAATCGGTCAACAGTTTTCAATGATGTCAGCAAGACATGACGATATTCTTACATAGAATCCTTATCATTAACCACTATTCTTTATCCAAAATACATATCGTTTTCCATTTCTCAGTTACGCTTTGATTGTGACTGTTCATTTGTACTCCTTGGAAAACGTGAACTGAAGTCCTGCAAGAACGACGTCGTTGACAGTTTCCTATAACGCCTGGAAGACAACATGATGTAAACTTAACCTGACATACACCATATTTCGCGGCTTATTTTGACATACCGAACCCATAATTGAATCACCCATTTCTTAGTATATACGCCTACAGCTATACGTATATGGAAATAATAATACAGAAGGTGACTCCGGAAATATTAGCAAAAAGCATTTAGTATATCAATATTTCGACATATATTTATTCATGTCATCTTCAGAAATGGTAGTTTACAACAGGTCCTAATGCTAATTTGGAATTTAGATGGCGTTTACCAGGATCAAATGGATCCCATTTACGCCAAATACTAGACATTGGGTTGCTGTATATAATAATGTAGGCTTATTATCTGAAAACGGGTGTATCAACATTATTTTTGTATTATAGGAAATATTTATCAAAAGTGAAGGATATCCTAAATGAGGAAGAAAAAGAAATATGTTTGAAAAGTATATACCAAATTGTAGAACTTTTTTTTTTCTTCGTTTTAAATACCTAGTTTATTTCTAAATATTTTTCACAGCCAAACAACGCTGAAGTAGAAAGATATACAACGTAAAAAGAGCATTAGAACATAATAGAAAAATATTGTTACCAATGGGAACCCTCTTATATAAAAAAATATAAAAAAATATGAGTCCTTCGATCAGAAAAGAAAGAACCTAATTAAATTGTAATTCAGAAGTATAGATAGATTCAATTGCTTCTATCGGATTAGACCAGTGGGAGGATTGGTTAAATACACAGGGAATGTGCAGATGGACTAACCGTCGGTGTATACACTAGAGAGTGTGGCATCTGTGAAGATTTTATATAAAATGTCTAATGTTGTTATTGATTTTGAGCAAGAAGACGATAGAGAGGTCGCTAAGGTTCTGACCTCCATATGCTTACCTGTAATAGTTTTATGAATAATATGAATTATTATTATAGAGAATGCGTGTGTGGACATAAACAGAGTGACCTCCATGGTATCACCCTCGATTATTATTCCACTACATACTACTATACAATAATTATCCTACGTTAAGCAGGTCTGTTTGCTCCATACCAGCCCATGCGTGAAATATGAGGCATAACAGTTGAAAACCAAGTGCAAGAGCCTCAAGCTCGATTGCACTGTTTGACATACTTTATCACTGCCTTGAAAATTTTCAAGTGATTAGTTTCTGGACCAAGAACCGATTTGATATTCGGGTTTGAGATACCAGCATTCAATAATTCTTTAATAAATGAGGTTCGGAAATTGGCATACAGAGGACATACAAAAAAGAAATGACAAATGGAGTCCGTCTCATGGCAGACGTCACACAGCCCTGTCGGATGGCTTTCCAGTGTATGAAGAAATTCATTTGTGAGGATGTGACCATTTCGAAATCTACATAACACCACCTGGTTTTCCCTAGATGTAATTAGATATTCTTTACAGTTGGAAACAGACGGTTGGACACTATAGAGGAACCTGCTCTTATTTGACAGTTCCCATTCCGATTGCCATATCATTATTGATCGTTTTTTCACCACACTCATCATTTCCGATATTGACATGCCCACGTGTGTGCAAATATCTGGTAACCGGAGTGCTTTTTTTGCCAGTTGATCAACTATCTCGTTTCCTTGAATACCCATGTGACCTGGAACCCAGGAAAAATGCACATGGATATTGGAATACGACATAGTTGTCAATGTATATAATATCTCGTAAATGAGGTAATTAGTGCACGCAAATGAGAAATTTCTCATGGCCAACAGACCGCTAAGCGAGTCGGTGAATATTACTGATTTACATGGGGAGACTTCACTAATCCATTTTAGCGACATTAATATAGCCACTAGTTCTGTGGTGTATACCGAGATATTATTAGAGAGACGTTAAAAACACTCGTACTTGAAATCGGGAACATAAAATGCAGCTCCGGTTAATCCAGAGTCCGGACATTTAGGGATCTAGGGCATTTCCCCCAGTGGACATTTCCCCCAGCGGACATTTCCCCCATGGACATTCCCCCAGTGGGCATTTCCCCCAGTGGACATTTCCCCCACCCTATTATAGGTTATTTTGAACATATATAGTTTTTAAATAATTTGGCAAAAGCACAATTTTTTTAAACATTTTTTTTATTTCTATAAAAGGGATATAAGAATTTCCACATATGTTTTACGAAAAAAGAGTCAAGTAGTGATAAGATATTATACATATACACAGTATATAGCAGTAATACACAGTCTTATAGCACATTTTAAAACGATATAGCACATATTTTTACAAGTTTTACGAGAAAGCACGTTATATAGCACATTTTTAAACAATATAATGGATCACATAGTGATAACATAATATTCATGTACATAGTATATTTTAACATTTTAAGAAAAGATTATATCACAGTGATAAAATAAAAGTTGTATTTAAAAACAATATAATTTTGTTCTATTTTTACCTCAGTTTTCACTTTAGTTCAATTTTATTCTCATCAAATGGCTTCGTGACACAGACCTACGAACAAATAATGTTACGCTATATACCATGTATACATCTTTTATATTGTTTTAAAATGTGCTATAAGACTGTTTAAAACTGCTATATATATGTATAATATCTTATCACTATTTGACTCATTTATCTCAGAACATATGTGGAAATCCTTATATCCTTTTTATAGAAAATAAAACATATATAAAAAAAATTGTTATTGCCAAATTATTTAAAAACTATGTTCAAAATAACCTAAAAATATAGGGTGGGGGAAATGTCCACTGGGGGAAATATCCACTGGGGGAAATGCCCACTGGGGGAAATGTCCATGGGGGAAATGTCCGCTGGGGGAAATGTCCGCTGGGAGAAATGTCCGCTGAGGGAAATGTCCACTGGGGGAAATGTCCACTGGGGGAAATGTCCCCTGGAGGAAATGTCTATGGGGGAAATGCCCACTGGGGGAAATGTCCACTGGGGGAAATGTCCACTGGGGGAAATGTCCATGGAGAAATGTCCACTGGGGGAAATGTCCGCTGGGGGAAATGTCCATGAGGAATGTCCACTGGGGAAACTGTCTCATGGGAGAAATGTCCACTGGGGGAAATGTCCACTGGGGGAAATGTCCGCTGGGGGAAATGTCCACTGGGGGAAATGTCCATGGGAGAAATGTCCACTGGGGGAAATGTCCATGGGAGAAATGTCCACTGGGGGAAATGTCCACTGGGGGAAATGTCCGCTGGGGGAAATGTCCACTGGGGGAAATGTCCATGGGAGAAATGTCCACTGGGGGAAATGTCCACTGGGGGAAATGTCCATGGGAGAAATGTCCACTGGGGGAAATGTCCACTGGGGGAAATGTCCATGGGAGAAATGTCCACTGGGGGAAATGTCCACTGGGGGAAATGTCCGCTGGGGGAAATGTCCACTGGGGGAAATGTCCATGGGGGAAAACTGTCCAGGGAGAAATGTCCACTGGGGGAAATGTCCACTGGGGAAATGTCCATGTGGGGGAAATGTCCACTGGGGGAAATGTCCACTGGGGGAAATGTCCGCTGGGGGAAATGTCCACTGGGGGAAATGTCCGTACACCGACATTTAGGCCCACCTGTATAAATATGTAAATATTAGGAATAATTGGACTCGATATAATCCGATGCACACAGTTCAACTAGTTTGACTGGATCGGTTTTCTAACTCTATTATTTAATTCTGTTGAAATTGATGGAATAATGAATTGCCAAGGAGGGAAAGAAATAGGATTTTTCTTGTGCAAAAGTTGAGAATCAATTTCATAATCTTCTAATAGCCGGAGTGCACGAACACTGAAAGGGTTGGCACTTTTAATACGGCTCATGCTAGGAAGGTGATTATACCAGTTATCGTCCAATAGGTTAGACGATGGGTTTTTATAGGCTGATTTAAGCGACAAGGCATATTTTATTGACTGCATGTCTCTTCT
>JAVTVY010022550.1:0-87405 GCA_036873755.1 Hanleya hanleyi | reverse complement strand
TATCAACTATTCAGATATTACGGAAAGTACTGTTGTTATAAGGTATTGTTTGTTATATATATCAGACACGATCAGCTGATATATGTAAACAAACGATCTATATTTAGACCCTCACGTGATCTGCTACGTTGCAGCACGCGCTCTTTGATCTTGGCGTTCCGCCGCCGTACAAGAAGCTCAAATTGAGACGGAGAATTTCGTTATTATTACCAGTAAATTGTAAGTTTATTGCGGAAAGAATTTATATTGCATAAATTCCTGCGGGAAATAGGAAGTACACATATAAGAGAATATTGTCTTGACGTAAAAAGTTGGGACATTTCATATTTACGGAGATATGGATTTTTATAACTGAGCCGGTTTTTCGTGTAAACCATCGCAGCGAAAAGGGAAACGGCTGTCATCTTCGTTTTGCTATGTCACAAAAAGTGCCCGAATTACTTATTCCTAAATGATTTCATGACGAATCCAACTAAGGTTAGCAAGTATACATATTTTACGATATTGTCAATAACTGTGAGCACATAAGACGTTCTGGTTGATGAGATCTGAATTTTTAAAATACAACTGTCAGCGTGAAACACTGTGTTCAATGGAACGGGGCGGGAAAAATTTTATTTTTCTAGTTTGGCAGATCGTATTTTACAAAACACGGGGAACCCGCTCCACAGACATTTTACACCAAATAGCTCAACCCATGAACACCAATATACATATATTGCGACCAGTCTATGATACAGTGCCACCCCAGTGTCGAGCATTTATCGTCCAGTTTGCACCAGCAAAAGAAAAATTACGAACTTTCATCGAACGTCATCGGTGGGACCTTCATGTGGTCTTCCGCGGTATATGAAGCGCTTACATATGAATGAATGAATTAGTTTGATATAATTTTGTTGGGTATGAAGGGTTTAAAAGAGTGGAAATATTCCGTACAGGTCTGTTTTATGTAACAAACGCTAAGAAAAATGGCTTCCCAAGGTCAATTGGTACAATTCCCCGGATAATCGCGCCAGCCAAACCGCAGCCCCATCTAGACGCTTTGATGCAAGGGAGACAACTCGGTCTATCCCAATTCCTCTCATTCGCGCATTTCTATCTTTTTTGCGTGTATAGGGTGGTGGTCATTTGTTTATGCATTTTACTATGGACTGTGAGATTGTAGAATACGCTGGGGAAAAGCTATGAAATTTGTTTTTACGTATCGGGTAGGTCTGTATATAACCCCATAGGTCTACTGGCTCAGTGCATAGGTGCATATTGGGTGGACATGTTGGAGTCTAGGTGGAGCACTAGTGGACCGATTGGGTAGAGTGAGGTCTTATTTTAAAGCTCTCGAGGAAATAAATAAATAAATAAATAAATAAATAAATAATAATAAAAAAAAACAAAAAAAATCAAAAAAATCGGCGAGTAGTGGACAAAGGGAAAATTGGGAAGTACTGACCATGCCCCAGAATACTTCATATGCATATCACGGCCTTAAGGCCTATGTAAGATGTAATCTACTTCACATTTTAGTAGCATAAAAAGCGCAAGTCCTATTGACCTTGCCCCTCCAAAGAAATAAAATCGGCTCTATTTTACAGGAGTATATACGCAGGTCACGTGGGTTGTGACGTCACTTCCGGGTTTTCACTAAAAACTACCTCCAAACATAGAAGAGTTCCAATTTTTCCCCTTAGACGTCCGTATGTTCATCCTCCAAACCCAGAAGACTTCCAATGTTCAACCGCCGGGGTGTTTTCCCGGCCCGCCCCAGCACGCAGCGCGCGCGCGCGTCATCACGCGTCATCCCCGGCAATGTGCGCGCGCGGATCAAAAGGTCACCTGTCAAACGGTCTCCCTTTTGGCAAGGTTCGGAGAATACAAAGAACTTATAGTCATAATCTATACGTGTTGGACGAGTCTCTTCACTCACCGTATACACGCACCTCAATGAAATGCCCGCTCCAAACCTAGACCAAATACACGTACTTGGTCTGTGGGCTGATTTCATTGGCTCTCTATTTTTTACTATAGTGCGCTTGCATTCTAACCTTGATGGGTGATATTTTGGCCCCATCCTACACCACTGATTTCAGTTTGACTGAATCTTCAGATGCATTATGAATAAAACACACAAGACAGGTTTTTTTTTTTTTTTTGGTGAGATCTCATTTTTTATTCAGTGAACAACAACAACGTGAGAACAACCACGTGAAAACTGAAGCCCAGAACACGGGGCTTGTAATTAATTCAAGCCCAGAACAGGGGGCGTATGTACATTGAAAGAATTCAAGCCCAGAACGGGACTTGTACATTGAAATGATGGGCGGCCCAGTCATAGACGAGTACATCTCGGTCCTCGGCCTTGGGGTACTCGTCAAACATGTGGACGATGGTAGATAAGGGTCTTCCCCGGCATCGATGGTACAGGTAAAACAAGCAATATTGTCCGCACACCATACTGTCCAGGCTTTGCAACGTTTTAGTATTCCAACACCACGTCTCTGTGCCTTGATCCATGAAGTCTGTTAAATCGGGATGGAGGGGTGGTAGGCCGTACGGGTCAAAGTATTCACCCTGCTCTTCTGTCAAGTACACGGCCACCCAGTGTTCACCGGGCCGATCCATCGGGTCTGTGTTCAGGACGTAAGCAGCCGGATACACACGGTCTAATGGGAACACATCTCGGGCGAACACCCCTTGAAACACCCTACGTGTTCCTGGGTCAGTCTCCAGCACCGTGGTTATCTGGTCTGTATCCATGTTAGGTGGCGAAGTCACACAGCACGTTACGGCTTTTATCGATTTGAATGATGTTGTCAAACTCAGCGTAGCAGATCACATTGATGGTTTTCGGTAAAGGTGTCCCGAAGTGCAGTTCCAAGCGTAAGTTGCCTTTCTTGACGAGACTCAGTTGATGATCGTTGTCTAAGGTGGGAGTCAGATCGAAACAGAACAATGTGTACCCTCTGCCGAAATCGTCTCGACTGATCATATTTCCCTCGTCTTGGTTGATTTGGCCAGTTGCTGTGAAGAGGTTCAGATAGCTCCGGATGTAATTGTCCGTTCCAAAGTTAGGTTGTAAGGGGCGTGCCGGTACCTGTTGGCCATCCACATGCAGGGCCACGAAATTGATGTTGAACGCTTTTAGGTTGAACGGATTCCTCGAGAGAGTCCCATTATAACTGACGTTCTCCACACAAGCTAGGGTTAAACGCTTGGGCAAATCCCCCAGGAACAGGTTTTCTTGATTGACAATCATATTGCCTTTAGGAACGGAAAAGACCTTGGTCTGTACTCGTCGAATCGGGTACTGGGCATCTCCAAGGCTCTGATGTGCCCCAACTGTACACCTGGGCTGGGTTTCACTTTGCGTACAAACAGACTTGCCTCTTGGATGACAATGTTATACTCGAGGTCCTCATTCGGGGCCATCAAGGCAAACGCAGGCGTTGCGCGCACTAGTCGTATTTTGACAGGTACTCCATTCAAGAGGTATCGGTCCTGCATGAATAAGTCCGCATGCAGACGTCCCATCATATCGACCGAGTGACTCTCTGCTGTGAAATCCACTCTCTCCGTGTAGCCGGCGTTATCAGGACTCGCTTCCATCTTGCCTGGGGTATCTCGGTAGAACAACGGGGCTGTCAAATACGACTTTTTAGCGTCACGCCCGTAGGATAACAGTGTTTCGATGTAGGCTCGGTACGGGTACGTGTTCGTGGAGGCGCTCACCAGTTTATCACTCAGGGCTATATCCACTTGCTGGAATAGCGAATGAAGCCAGAGATTCACTGGACCCACGGGTGCATCTGCTTTCAGGTCTGTCCCATCTTTATTGGTGATTTTAGCTTTCACATATAGGTACGTATGGGCTAAATCCAGGTAGGTCGTATCTGCGTTGGTGATGGTGAATTCAATGGGGCCTGTGGCTGTAATGCTGGAAAGGGGCAGATGTTCCACCCATTGACCCTCTTCGGCACTGGTCTGAGTAGCTGGGACGGTCCATAAATCAAATTCACTGTTGGTAGAAGGACACGACTCGGCATGGATGAAAGCCATGTTTAAGAAAAGATATCCTTGGTCTTCTTCGATGTGCGTCGTCGCTGGGTCGGTCGTCGACTGGTGCGTGGTCTCGGTGGGGCAGCTCTTTTATTCCCTACGGTGCGTTGTGCTTTGGCCACCAAGACGCCTCCCGCTTCTTTGGCCCGCCGTTTCAAGGATTCTTTGGGTGCCGTACCCCCCAAGACATCACCAGCCACTTGCAGTCCACTGCGCACCGCTTGTTTGCCGATCGCTTTGACCCCACGCGTCACCAAGGGCAGAAACGTTTTGACGATGCTCCCGAGTATGTTCCCCAGTCCATGTCCTCGTTGCATGCGTGTACCCGCAAAGACAGGAAAGTTACCCCCGGCCTGTTTGGTGTAATGATCGACGTAACTGGCTGTATGGCATTGATAAGGCACCTTCATTATGCAAAGTGAACCGCTCGGACTTGACGGAAATGAAGTGTCAGCACCACTTTTCCTCGTTCGAATGCCACCGGTCGTCCCGTGTCGTCTCTTATATCGATGACGATGGAGCTAATATCGGTCTGACTGACCGGTAGATACACGATATGCCTGAAACTGTGGGTGACTTGAGCTCCATACGTGCCTTTCACCGGGCAGACGCGCAGTAGAGGTACGTTGCTGTCGCCGACAATGTGTGCATCGACCACGTCCGAGTAGACGTACAGCCCATACATACCACCACGCATGTCCATCGGGATGTGGGCTATCTCGCCGGTGGGGCCAGCGTACCCCTGGTAATTGAAACCCAGCATTTGCTGTAGGGTACTGAGTTCGACACTCACGTTGGGGCTGAGCGTGAGATTGGCCTTGTCGTTGTGTGCGTTGTAATCGAAGTCCACATGATTTTTGAAGGGGAAAGATTTGATGGGTTTTGAAGTATTCGTGACGTCTCGTAGAGACTTATAATGCATCAGACTTCTCAGTCCACCCATGAACGCCTTGGGTGTATCGTATTGACCTTCGGCTAGTTTGAGTCGAGTTTCTTGTCCTTCGTAGGTCACCTCGTACCATACTTCATTGGCTCGCACGTTGTACCACGAGTAAGGGTATTGGATATCCACGAGTCCACATTCCCAGCGTCCAGGTAAATGCAACGGTTGCGGTAACTGGGTCACGTACTTGGTCAAGGTGTTGTCAGGAAACACATCAGCCGAGCTGTTACTGGGTAGGGTGAGGTAAAACATGATGACTGAGCTGTCCTGCTGCTGCTGTTGGTTTTAATACTTCTCCCAGCCCTTGGGCGCTAATCGTCGTGCTGGTCGCGGTGATTTAGCTCTTGGTGGTTGCAGGGGGTGGCGTGGTAAAAGGGGTGAAAACGTAGGTGCCCGCCGTGGTGGTGATGTGGGAGGTGACTCCGGTTCCCAAGGTTCTGGTGGTGTACTCACATTCTGCATAAAGGCCCAGCGCTGAGGGTTGCCCACCAATTCCTGTGGTACATGCATGTCTTTCAAGCCTTGAGCGAAGACCTCCCATCCTCGAGGATTCGTGTGCGTCCTGCGTTGACGCATCAGGTCATTCACTAAATCCGTCATGTGGGTACCGGGGACCACCTGATTCTGTACCAGGAGTTCACCTTTATCATTCCAAGTCATGTTAGGATTCTGTTTCATCCGTTGTAATACCAGGCCAGCTTGTTTCTTGAACGAGGCAGGTACACTCTTCAGGACTTCGTCTTCCACCCACTGTGGAGCTGTGGAAGGTACCCCACCCGGCTGTTGGAACGGTGCTGAGGTCGGCGGTGTGTCACGTGGTGATGGTGGTGGTGGTGGAGCAGAGAGGGTTTTGTATTGGTCCATGAACGTCATGTACCGCTGAAGCGTTTCATTGTACCGTTGTACTTTCTCACTATCGCTTAACCCAGGTCTCTGTAAGATCTGTTGCATCTCTCCATCGAGGGTGTTTATCGTCTTCACCGTAGAAGGGACAGGGTAGGGCGATTGGAGGTTTTGAAGGAGCCGAGGTTCGACGAGGACCATTTTTTTCGTGTGGTTCATTGTCGGCCGAAGAGTCCACCCAATACTGGACCCAACACGGAAGCGGCCAACGGTGCTAAGATAGCCCCGAGAAATCCGCCTTGCTGTAACACCTTTTTCTTTTGTGTTTGAGACACTCGCTTCTGGACTAAGGTTCTTAGACCTGTCTTATGCTTGGCCAACTTGGTCTTCTGAGCCGGAGTCAGTGGTACGTTGCCTTTTAAGATATTGAGTCCAATCTCGCACAGACAGCACACGAGAGCAGGGTCCGCACCGCGTACAATGGTTCGGACTAACTCGGGTGGGGCCGTCTTCAATACACGGAGCGTAGGAGCGTGCTTCCGTACTCGCGCAGACATCCTGTACAACTAATGCTAGAACCCACAACTCTGCTCTTTTTATCTACTTCAGAGAACACAACCCTGCTGTGGTATTCATTCTTTTTTATTATCCCCATCATCAAAACACACACACACCCCAGCTGGGGGAGCCACTGTAGGTGTGTTTACATTATTTTTGCATGTACACGTGGTGAGTCTCTCCGGGAAAGATGCCGGTGCGTAGTCGAAGGTGGTCGGGGGTGGTTTGCTTCAGGTCGAAGAGCATATACCCGTGCTGAGGGGTTGTGGCATCTTTAAAGGCTTCCAATGCAAACGGTGTGCGGCCGGGATACATCTGTCTCGCCAGGTGCAGCAGTTGAGTGGTATCTCTCGGGTTTTTGAAGACCACCATGTAGTGGGCATTTAAGCTGATGTTCCGATGTTCTTTGTTTTTACTGAACAGATTCTGCACAATGTAGATGATGCTGAGCCGTCGATGGTGGCTGCCTTTGGTAAAGAGTTGGGTGACCCGCGCATCCGTCTCCGCCATGAGATCATCCAGAACCACCAAGGTGTCGGGTTCCAAATCGGCCAGGTTGGGTAGGCCTTCCACGAACGTGATGTGGGGCATTGCTGCATACGCTTCCTGCCATTCTCCGTAACACCACACGACTCTGGCAATGGGTGGAGTGATCATGCTGTCGGCGTGTTCGAGGAGCTTCCTGACGAAGTGCGTTTTGCCCGAGCCCGTCGGTCCTGCGATGACGCAGGTGAAGGGATGCTGCCACCGAGGGTCCATGGTTGGAGGTGTATCCGCTGTCGTGGTAACCCGCTCTTGTAAATTTGGTACGAGTGAACTGGAGTGGTGGTGGTGGGTACAACGTCGGTTGTCGTTGTCTGTTCACGTTCAGGGATGATGATGGTGGTGATGGGTACAACGTGGGTCGTCGTCGTTGTCGGTTCACTGTGAGGGATGAAATCCGGTGGGTCTTCAGACGTAGTGGATGTACTTGGTGTAAGTGTGGAGCTTACACTCGTTGTGGCTTGTACACGGGGTGTGGAGGTGGTGGTGACTGGGCTCGATACGACTGGTGCTCTCTGTAGACCGGTTTCACTGATGGCTGGTGTTCTCAGTTGGTTAAGTAACGTGCTGACATAGGCTACGTCGTAAAACACACCTCCGTACAACACACTCAGCAGGGTTAGCACTAGTACACCAAAGCCCACTTGCGCTTTGCGCGTTTTGGAAGACGCTGTGTTCAGAGACGGTTGCACCGTGTTCATGGTTGGCCGTGGAATGAAGGAGGACGGTAGTGGTGTCTGGTTTTATAGTCGTTTCACCTGGTTGGCAGCGACCCAGGAATTGAAGGAACTGGGCCAGCCTTGCCATTTGACGAAATGAAACAGTTTCCCACGTCGACGTTCCGTTTTCAAAATCTGCTCCACCGTGTAGTAGTCTTGCTGTGTTTTTACGACAGGCTGTAATTCCGGCTCGTAAAACGTCCCCAGCAACGTTTCCCCTTGAAGATCTTCCAGTTCATAGACTCGCCGCTGTCGGGGTAGGCGCCGTTTAATCAGGAAGTGCTCATCGCTCCAGTTGGGCAAGTAACTTTTCTCGAACTTGCCCTTGACTTTACTGATGCGTACAGGGTCCCCGACCTTGAACATCTCCTTCGGTGCTGGTTGCGATGGCCTGGGGTACAAGACACGCCGGACTTGGGCTTCATTGCGTTGGGTCACGGTAATGGGGGCTCTCTGTATACTTCGATGATAGGCTCGATTGTAACCCCTCACCAGTTTCGGGAGAACATCGATGTACCGCCTTGTATTCTTATAGGTGAAATATTTATACATACGACCTTTAAATGTCCTGTTGAACCTTTCCACCACGGACGCCTTGGTCTCGTTGTACGTATGGAAGAAGAAGACCTTCTGGGCTTTCAGAAAGGCTTGGAACGGTCTGTTGAGGAATTCCGTGCCTTCGTCGGTTTGCAAATACAAAGGTTTGCGCCCGGTCTTGAAGATGTCTTTGAACGCCGCTATGAGATTCGCCCCCGTTTTCGTCCGGATGGGTACCACCCACGCATACTTGGATAGGATATCGATGCACGTCAAGATATACCGATTCCCATCGTTGTGTTTGGCAAAGGCGCTCATATCGACCAAATCCGCTTGCCACTGGGCATCTATTCCTCCCACGATGACCCGGTTCCGTAGAAAATGGCGACGGACAGATCGATGTAAGGTATAGGTGTCTTGTTTTCTTAACCAATCTCGGACTTGGGCACGTTGTATCCCCTGGGGTTTGGCCGCTCGATAGAGAGCCGACAGTGCACTATAGGCCGCCGGACTGTCGGGACTGTACTATAAGTTATCCAACACCTTCTCCCAGCGCTTCATGGTGACACAATGATGATGGACCCGGAGAGTATGGTTTATTTATAACAAGTTTCTACCACCGTTGTGTTGGTTGACTCAGTTCAGCCGGGTAATCAATGGCCTCGTCGTCGTCGGGTTCATGACTAGACAGTTGTTCATGGGGTTCAGCCAGCGCGTCCTCAATAGCACGAGCCCACCCCAACTCGTCTGATGATCGTTCGTCCGGTGTAAACAGCTGGTCCACAATAGGCACCACTTTCTCCAAGGCTGTCCACAGATCGGGGTCTAGGGTGAAGCCTCGCGTAGGGTCTTGGTAGCGGCCCAGACGTGCGAAGAAAGGCCCACGGTATACGTAGATGGCATTGTCTATGTGGATGAGGTGTCCGTCGAGCTCGCCGCTCAACACCCGTTTAAATTTGGTCCAGCCGTCACGAGGTAGCGTCACCGTAGTGGATGTGGACTCCGGATCCCACCCACAGACATCCCGGTCTTCCACCAGGGTGACTTTATCTTCATAGACGTGTAACCCCACCTGGGGTGTAAGGGGCAGGATGGCTCGTAGGACGGATGACATGCTTGCTCCAATGTCGAACGGTGAATGACACACACTCTGTCTGACCCTGGTATTTATAGTGTCAATACCACAGCGCCAGGGTCAATAGGGCACAGACTAGTATGAGGCCAACCAGCCGGTGCTGGTTCCGGCGTGAGCGCTCGTGGTCCATAGCCCGAGCATCAAGGATGGCTGTCATTGTCCAGTAGTGGTGAGTGATGGCACGCCTCTCCATCGAGTGCACTCTGTGGAGGACCGCTTCTGTGAACTCGTTCAGGATCTGGCGTCGTCCCTCGTTGTCGTCGCCATCTGCAAACATGGACCGGACCACTGCTCGGTAACCCGTGAATGAATTCACCACGGTGGCATACTGTAAAATGCGAGTCGCATGGGGCTGGGTGTCCGCCATGGCTCTGCAACCGTAGAAATGAAGGTGTGGGATCCGGAGGGACGTGTTTTATAGACCAGGTCACATCTTGGATATGGCCCATAATGCACCGGGTCAAAATACTCGCTTCTGATTGGACGAGAGCTCTGTGACGTCATCTCATTTGCATAAAAGAGCGGGAATTTCAGTTTTATATACTGCGCATGCGCAGAATGACGATATTTCAACACCACACCCACCCCATCAGATGCCCCTTTACGAATGCTTCACATGGATACCTCACTCGACCCAATCGGACCATGCAGCGTATTTCCAGTCTAGGGACTACTTTTTCTCCGCGGAAGCTTTCTTCCGTGACCGCATCACCGCCAGACCGCATCACCGCGGAGGAATATACATACCCAGGGACCTTTGCCGGAACTATAGTGACCCAGAGTTACCTCCCCCTAGATTGGAACTCTTCAGTGTTGGAGGTGGGAAAGGTCAGTCACGTGACGTCATCTCATTTGCATAAATAAGACCCAATTTGCCTTTTATATACTACTTTCGTTTGAATGGATTTTTTTACCTTACGGCAATATATTTCAAGACCACATCCGGTCTAACAAAAAGGTACATAAAATAAGCTTTCAAATGACATAGGATGTGGCCGCGTGTACGGGGGTGCATTTTACTCCTAAAATAAGGCGTTTTTTGCCAATCGCCGCTCGACTATAGGCAATACACACACATCAAGCATGATAACTGAAAATACTACGGAAGCGCGAAAATGCCAAATATACGAGTGACGGTTCTCTCAAAATAGCAGTTTTTTCTCAATTTTTAATATTCTTTAGGGTACTTTCACCCATCGTCGCAACGTCAAACCCAATTTTAACCCCTACGCTCTCGTTGACCGCGGTTCCAAACAATCGATGTCCCTGAATCGCTCAGTTTGAACGCCAACCTTTCGACCTTTGACCTTGACCTCCTGACGTCATTCTTTCTCCCTTGTTCAGTGGCCCGTCCTATACCCCATCCATCAAAAGTCACAACCCCTTTACCCACAATAACCTGTGGCGCATGTCTGGGTCAACGATAGAGTGGTATACCTATGCGCAAAGTTATTTGACGACGGCGGCCTCACTAGCTGACCATTTTACTGTACAGACCTATAATTCCTAAATGTTCGTACTTTTGCTGTAATCCGTCTGTGTATACAAATGGTATTGGTGTACACTGGCCTTCAAGGGCGTAACGTGCAATTTCTAAGTCAGTTGAACTGAATTGTGCTTGTTCATGAATTACGGCAAAAACGATTGAAAAAATGGATGACAACTTCCATCTGTGCATTCTGCGATCGTCGACTGAAATGAGGTGTACTATGTGAAGCTATCCTTGAGCATCAACCGCCTCCATACATCAGGCCCGTAGCCAAGGGGAGTTTTCTGGGTTCGGGCGAACCCCCCTATCGGAAATATATATTTTTCTCATATAAATTACAAGCGTCTAGTCCGTCATTCATAATCCAGCCGTCGTCCATTAAAGAATATCCGCGTCCATAATCCAAAGACCTATTCCATATTCCATATAACAGTATTAGCACCAAATTCAAAAAGACAATCATAGTATACATAAACATAGGCTTGTTTCCTGCAAGAGAGAAGCGGTCAACAGTTTTCAATGATGCCGGCAAGACATCATGATATTCCAAAAATATCAAATCCGTATCGCTGATCAGTATTCTTAATCCATAATATTCTTTGTAAAGTCGTTATTTAAAGAATGATGTATCTCAGTCACGCTTTGATTGTGACTGATCATATGAGTACCATGAGGATCTTGAAGTACATGGGTTCATACGGCCCCTAGCCCCGGGTTAAGCGGAATTAGACACAAGTTACGAAACGTAGCGCCATAGATCTTGCACGCTACGTTCGTATTTTGCTATCAGCATGCGATATGTATCGCCAAATTTGAGAAACTTGAGCCCTGTTTTATAAGTTTCTGCACCAATGTTTTGTGACGT
Source organism: Hanleya hanleyi (assembly GCA_036873755.1). NCBI lineage: Eukaryota > Metazoa > Mollusca > Polyplacophora > Lepidopleurida > Hanleyidae > Hanleya > Hanleya hanleyi. Next base: position 75,723 of record JAVTVY010022550.1, on the reverse strand, counting down.
TGATTAAAATCGTCACATTGAACACAGGATCTAGCTACTAAGCGAGATATGTATACGCCATATGCAGGTCCCACTGGAATATTACTGTCCAGAAAGGGATAGTTTACGATGTCGAAATTGTAATCATCTCGTTTGTCATAAAGTCGACGAGAGAGAATGCCCGCTTCATTTTTATAGAGATAGAGATCTAAATATGATGTGCCTGTAGGGCTATCTGTAGTTTCCTTCAAATCCAGTGAAGGTGGATATATATCCTTCACTGCGTCATTTATATAGCGATTATCCACAGCGAGAAGATCGTCTATATAGCGTTTGGTGAATGAGAAGGAACGGGCTTTGAATGGATCGGTTTTTGAAAGCGCTTGCATATAGTCATATTCATAAGAGAACAGATACAGGTCAGCCAACAGGGGTGCACAATTAGTACCCATTGGAATACCTATATGCTGCTGATATATTGTATTGCCAAAATTCACATAGATATTTTTAATGAGAAATTCAAGCAACTCTATCAACAAAGAAACATCCCATGAATGATATCTCTTGTATGTAGTCGAGCTAAAGAATGCTTTATGGCTTCCGACATTAATATATCTACGATCAGTTTTCTTGAACACAGATACTATTAATGAACTTATACGGTCAATAAGGTCCTGATGAGGGATTGTAGTATAGAGAGTCGAGAAATCCCATGTGGATACATGTCTGTACGGTATGTGACCTTTAGCATCAAGTTCTTCCGTAAGACATTTTGAGTTTTTCAATATCCACATACATTCAACGCCAGAGTTCTTAGAAATAGTGGCGCAATACCTTTCCCAAAATGCTTTTACCTCCTGAATGGCCCTCGTCAATAGGATTGAAAGCAGCTTGGTGGTGCAGATTCTAGAACCAGCTATGAATCTAGATTTGTATGGTGATTTATGCATTTTGGGAGTCCAGTATAGTTTTGGTGTGTCGTTATGATTGGTTGGAAGACAAATACCTCTTTCCCTGAGAAACATTTTGTGATTGTTAAATAAATTGTCCAGAGTAAATGCAGTTTGGGACTAAGTAGACGTATTTGATGAAGACATGTCTACACTCAATTCTTTAACCATCACCTGGTAATAGTAATATTTACATATGAATATTATATTATTTGGAGCTTTGTCTGCTGGGACTATGACGAATTTACTCCCTTTTCAAACTAAAGCGAACCCCCTATTTGCCCCTATCCCCATACAGCGAACCCCCTGATGTGCCCTTTTGGAGTGAAGACGAACCACCCCTCAGTAAATCCTGGCTACGGCCCTGTACATGTCTATACTTCAACATTGACCATCTTCATCCTGTATGCATAGCGAGACTAGACATGAAAATCTACCATCTTCACCCTCTATGAATATGGAGACTTGACAATGACATCGATCATCTTGATTCTGAATGCCTATCAAGACTAGACTACATCGACCATCTTCATCCAGTATGCATAAGCAACTAGAATAGAACATCGACCAGCGTCTTCATGTACGCATAACGAGACTAAACAAGAACATCGATCATCGTCTTGTCAGTTGTCTTATCAAAGTCGACTACACAAAACATTCTATACTCACACTGAAGGTATGTGATCGGTTAAGTGTTGAATATCGGTAGGCGGACCAGCAGGCTTATAGATAGAAGTGAGCGGGATCTGGCATATCCTAGGCAGAATGAATCTAATGTTTTCTTGATTTCACAACACCCATCACTTGCTTGGGATGCCATATTTCGTCAACAAACTGAAAGCGCAATTGGGTTATTCGTCCTCAAGCGAAACTGACGAGTACGCATGCGCACATAGCTTGCTGAGGATGAACATTTGCATACACTTCACCATTCATAAGATGTCTTACCGCGTATAGATGACCCAGATGGTTACAGGTTGAAGGATGAATTCACGAACGCGCTATTTTACCGTTCTTGTTGCCGGACCAATATAGGTGCTCCACACGGTCCTCACAAACTGATTAATTGGGGACTTAATTACATATTCCAGAAAAAATACACTACTTTACATATCGGGTACGGTAACCTATTTACAAATATTTATTATTAACTACAGTTATATAACATTCAGAAAAGCCGAAAAAGATGGACTGGATTTAGGCCCCTAAATAAAAAAAATCGTACCGATATGGGAGTCACGATCGCGCTATTTTACCTTTAGTCCAGTCAATTTGTGAAAAAATTGTGCCTTTTTTCATAAAAGCATGAAATTTGGCACGGAGGTACATCGTTCCCTGGGGAGCATTTCTAGATATGGAGCCACCTCGAACTTTTCCTATGTGGGTCACAACGGCCATTTTTTTCAAAATGGCCGCCAGAAGCCCATATTATCATCCAGAATCCTGCACTAGTTTATCTGTTTGGCAATATTTTTGTTGGTCATTTGTCAGAATATTGATAGAAAATCCCATATCACTGTTAGACAAGTCATATGACCAAGACGGCCATCTCGGATTTCAAGATGGCCGCCATACAAAGCCGATTTCAGTCAATAATTTATCATCCGCGCAATATATACATTATTCCTGTTGATACACTGTTATTTTACGGGTATGGCACGACGAATAATAGCTATGGTGTAATACCGGCCACCGCGGATTTCCCAGATGGCCGCCATCTGAGCCTTATTTTAGTTCATATCTATATATATATTCCAATGATCACTCGCAAACTTCGAGGTTAAGATGGCTTCACTATAGAATTGGTTATTTCCGGGAGAGAATTATCGACCACCTGGGGTTTCGATTTGGCGACCACAGCAAAACATTTTTTCGAAATCTTATTAGCCAACCAAGTTATAAACTTGATATGGAGATCAAACTTTCCATAAACAATAGTCCCTCGTCTTAGCCTACACTATCTGCTTGTATCCGATTATCCTCATAACATCGACATTTCCGATCCACATAATTACAAAGTCGTAAATATGCCCCATACGTACTCGAAAATCTTCAAGAATCTTCAAGTTGGTGAAAGCGCAAGTTCTCATCAGGAATAGGCGTCTATATGCCTTCAGTACTATTATTATATATGATAAATGATAATATTGTGAATACATAATATATAGTATCTCCCCCTTGATACAATATTACAAACTGCATCTAGCAGTTTACCTGTATCGTTTTGAGTTAAAGGTACAGTTATATACCTGAACACGTCATGTGGTTATATATTAGAATCGGGGAAAATAAAAACGCAGAAAAGGCAAAATACACTTCTCTTGTCCCCTGGAATACAAAAATACTACTGTGAACTCGCATCACCTGATATGACAGAGACACCAGAGGGCATATGATGGAATTGGGGGAATGTTTCTAAGCATATCTCCGTATAGTTTACCTAACACACTAATGCAACGACGTTACGGTACTCCAAACCCGGGAAGTTGAATGCTTCATGTAATTCGACTTTGAAGTATCGTCGCTGATGAGCTCATCAAAGCATATAACGAGAAAAGGTTTAATGATGCTGACAAGGCGATTTCCATGTCATTCAAACTCGATGGAAATTTGCAAAACATGCTTAAACGACCCCTTGATCTCTGGATTACTTTACAATACGAAACGTAATGCCAGTGGCTTGCCTGCTATAGCATTTCAAAAGATGAACGTTATTAGCAGTCAAACACGAGAAACCTTGAGTGAAACCTATAACAACTTAACTAGTTTTTGTAGTAATGGTTCGCGAGGTGATTGAAGTAGTCACATAAGCGCATGCAGTATCTTGTACCCACCCAGTTTACTTCACTACTATTAAACGAAGACATACAGCTAGATATAGATATATATAGACATAGATATAAAATAATACATTTATACAGGGAATAACGTATACTTCATATGCTTTTAGACATATTTCGCTTAAAACATAGACCATGGCCATGGCCATAACCTGGAATATCCCAAACACATGTCTCGAGAGAGAAATTTTCAAGTTGAGGAGAGTATGTTTTTATGTGGTGTACCTATAGAGAACAAATCTTGGGAGTCAAAATAATAAACCGCCAGATTGCTGGATTGAGTTTGTGACTCTATAAACCCTTCCCCCTTCCCCAAAACTGAAACCACTAAGTTGAAAACACTTGTGGGGCATCTCTATAACGACATTCAGATGGACAAGATCATGCTCATTCAAATCGACATGGGCACCATTTCGTGCGCCATGAATGAGATATTTACGATTAGAAGTGTGTTCATATCTTTATGAAATGTTCTTGAGGTAGTGCCTATCTTAGTATACAAGATTTTTCAATTCAATCTGTCACCTTCCCCGGATATTCACCGGAATCTCAGAAACATAAAAGCTGTCTGTCTTCTTAGCTTTTCATATAGGGGTTATATAGCTCGTTTGATTGATTCAAACGTCATCGGTACTTTGAAAACTTGCGGTCATGCCGACCCACAAAAATGTATGCTTAAATAAGTTGGAATAACCATAGAAGTGAACATAAATGGAACGAATATTTTTTTCTGTGTTTCCACTTTTCGAATAAATACATGTTTTGCCACAACGTTTCGCTAAGTATGTCCCCGGACTTTTGAAGTGAATCCACCTAGGCACGCTATTCACCTCAACATCATGTTAAAATATATTTTGGAAGTGCATATCCAGAAAAGTCTTTGTGTTCAAAATGTATTAATTTCAACCTATTTGTTCACGTTTTGTTTACATGAAAGCGTACTCTACTAATTTACATGGCATCATGTAAAAAAGCTCTATCATACAAAAATGTACTGGAGACCAAATCCAAGAAAAGAAATAAATTAAAAATAATGGACAATAAATCGTCCGAGTAGCACATCCCGACAAGACTACGTCAGCTGAGCAACCAAGGTAAATCTGTTCGCATTTGCTGGGAGAGGTAACCCTTACTATATACCTGTGGAAATGTTTAGTCCTCTCGTTTAAGAGGTCGCGATAATACCCAGAGTCAAATAAAGACACAGTCAGAAACTGTGCGTCATGGTGGCCATCTTGAAAAATGGTTGTTATGGCCTATATTAACCTAGTACAAAATGACTTCATATCTCATTGCTTTCCCAACGCCATGACTAATTACATGTGAGCTTTGGTGCTTTTTGAGAAAAGTCAAAATCCTATGAAAAATTCACATTATCTGGTTGACTATGTTTGCCTAATTTGCTTATTATGATTATCAATATTATTATTTTCATTCCTTTGTTAATTAAATATTACTGTACTTTGATATTGTACAACCCGATTAAAACAGCTGTTAAACTTGGATTATGTAGCTAACGCAGACCAAAAAAAAGTGTTCAGAGAAATTGTAGCTATCGTAACTTTAACCCAGCTTGTTTAAAATGATCGTAACCCCTCAAGTAAAGTTTCCATCAAATGAAAGACCATTACAAACAGTGTCGAAAAATATTTATTGTAATTTTTTACGATTTTATTACACAGAGTAAACTGCAAATAAAGCATGGTACTCTATGGTGGTCGGTTGCAATCATATTTAGGTCCAGTGACGTCACACTGCCTTAATACATATATTTCAAACTGTGTATGCACTTTCCAATGCTTGATTCAAGCTTAAGATGTGTATACTTTGAGTTTCAACACAGACTCACTGTTCCAGTGTGCATGTTTCACCAAAATCGGGGAATTTAAATGCAAGATTGAAATTGACTTGACACTTATGAGTTACCATCTCCCCGATTTTGGTGTCCTGCCGGCATCATTGAAAACTGTTGACCGCTTCTCTCTTGCAGGAAACAAGCCTATGTTTATGTATACTATGATTGTCTTTTTGAATTTGGTGCTAATACTGTTATATGGAAAATGGAATAGGTCTTTGGATTATGGACACGGATATTCTCTAATGGACGACGGCTGGATTATGAATGACGGACTAGACGCTTGTAATACACATTGGAACAGTGAATGTGTTGAAACTCAAAGTATACACACCTTTAGCGTGAATCAAGCATTGGAAAGTGCATACACAGTTTGAAATATATGTATTAAGGCAGTGTGACGTCACTGGACCTAAATATGATTGCAACAGACCACCATAGAATACCATGCTTTATTTGCAGTTTACTCTGTGTAATAAAATCGTAAAAAATTACAATAAATATTTTTCCACACTGTTTGCAATGGTCTTTCATTTGATGGAAACTTTATTTCAGGGTTTACGATCACTTTAATATAATAGTAAAAAAAAAATAAAAAAATTGAATGTTGTCATGTTGTAAAATATTATTCTGTTGATTATTTTAATTCCAGTGTTTATTTTTTCCTACAGCATGACTTGGCTTAACCGTAGGCCCCTACATAACGGTGGCTACTCTCTGAAAAAAAGAAGAAAAAAAGCAACAATAGTGGAAATTGATCCCACTGAAGTTGAGTGGAATTTACTCAATCACTCAAGTTGAGTGAAGTTTATTCCACCCAAGTCAACTAACTCACTCAGCAACTTGAGCGGAAGTCACTCAACTTGAAGCTCCTTGAATGTAATAATTTACACTCAAGTACTCGAGACGGGGAGTCAATTTGGGATCAGATAATCGACTGAAATGTGTTGAATTCGACTGATGAAACGGAAACTCGGTCGGTTATTTGTTGATAGCTCGCTTAATACTGGTTCGATTCTGACAATCTAAACTTTCCGGAGTAGCTGAAGAGATTCTAAATTTATATTAATAACAAAACCAAGAACAAAAATTACTGAGAACAAAATATGTATATTCCTGGTCATTTTTCATTTCGATTATAAAAATATATGTATTTAAAATTAATGATCAATTCAAAATTAAATACTATTTCCATTTACATTAAGTTATTACATGACAAACATTCATTTATTTGAAAACTAGGATATTTTTTGTGCAAACTATGCTTTTTAAATTTAATTCGACACTTATGACCTACCGACATAACCAATATTCCTATAAACTTACCCGCGATCCTTATTCCGGATTTTCGGAATCTTCTGAAGTCCGTCTTCAAATCCGAGTTTTTAACTCGCTTCAGTAATCCGAGCTGAAAATGTCTTGATTTTCAATCGGTTTTTTTCAGCGAACCCTTTTACGGAAAACGGTAGAAGGTACATGCATATATTTTATATCATTTTATTCGTAAAAAAGTAGAGCATTCCGGAAACCTAAAAGTATTTCAGTCAGTTCCCAGTGAATTCACGCAATAATTTTCCGGACAAGAAAAACCACATGTCGGTCGGTCCAGAAAAAATTTCAGCGAAGTCGACACGAAAATTTCAGTTGCCCACTATCTCAAAAATTGAAAAACTGTTGTCATCAAACTATATATTTTTGAAAAGAGAATCTCGTCAGCTACTCCGGAAAGTTTAGATTGTCAGAATCGAACCAGTATCAAGCGAGCTATCAACAAATAACCGACCGAGTTTCCGTTTCATCACCAGTCGAATTCAACGCATTTCAGTCGAATACGCCGACCCGTCAATTTCCATTTGAGTGATTTCCACTCAAATGCTTTTATAGTGCAATGCTTCATTTTTTTTTTTTTTTTTTTTTTTTTTTTTTTTTTTTTTTTTTTTTTTTTTTTTTTTTTTTTTGCATACTTTATTCTGTATTCCTGTTACACTTAACACTCCCAAGGTCCAGGATCCCTGGGGAGTGGGGCTTATTACTATCAGATGTTAACCACCATATATGACAGGGCATCATGCATACTATGGATGCATGGCAACAGCAGTATTGTACTTAACACAGTGACATAGGTAGACATAGGCTAATGAAAATTACATAGGCTACTGAAAAATACATACTGGTATCTATCAGGGGGCCCTCGGTGGCCGAGTGGTCTAAGGCGCTTCGCTGGTGACCGCTAGCCTCACACCGCTGAACCGACACGGGTTCGAGCCCTGCTAGTCCATGTGTGAAAGTTTGTCAGTTAATACTTGCCGAAGGGCGGTGGTTCTCTCCGGGTACTCCGGCTTCCTCCACCAACCAAACTGACTGTCACCATATGAGTGAAACAAACTTGAGTGTGACATTAAGCCAAATTCCCTCCCTCCCTGGTATCTATCAACTCCGACTCGGTTACATATGAAATACATAGGCTTTGCGGTTACTAACTCCGATAAACTAGGACCACAAAGATATGTTGTAACAATGTAGTACATGTATGTAAAATGACTGAAATCATATCGCAGATGCTATATATTTACGAATATTTTCAGTTATCAGTTTATACTTGGAGATTTTGGATTTCTGTAAAACATCAACATTTTGCTTCAAGTAGACTTTAAAAGTTGCTTCAGTTACGTCACTTCTGCAATAGGACGAATAGTCCGATCGCCCGATTCGATTTTACGGATTGATACCTCTTCGAATTTTGTGTTACACTCATCCTTTCTGGTGGCGGTAAAGGTGGTGAAAAATGAAGTAACGTGCTGATTATATGGCAGAGACTGTTTCTTCTTGAGACTAATGCGCACGGAGAGCAGTACGGTGTACACATTTCCGGTGACGGAAATAGACGAAGTTCAAGCCGGCGTGACAAGGTGGAAAGTCCACACATGATCTGAAACGAGAGTGAAAGTTACAGAAGTAGGTTCTGTCAGACGTTGATTCTCACTCCCTCGCGCTTTACAATTAGATATTTACTGATCTTTACTTTACAAGTATGCAATAACAACAACTGCTTATGTAAATGAGTGTCGTGACACAAATTCATTTAAATTTACACCTTGCAAAATTAATTCAAAACAACAACAACAACTGAACTACTTCAACATGTTCAAGCAAGCAATCCAAACATAGCCAGAAGTGTAACTGCTCCCATCAGCAATGCCTGCTGTTGATATAGTCACACTTGCTGTTCATTGATCTTCGTTAAGTACAACTTGTATAGATCGTATAAACCGTATAATGTTCATGCTCTTTAACAGTTATTTTCTGGAAGCTAACTCTTCCTCCATGTCTCTGACTTCATAAAAGTTCCCAGCGATGATTAGCTGTCCATGAACTATTTCCACAGTGACCCTCACGTCCGCAGTATTATGGTAGATGCCATGTGCCATGTTGCATATTTTTGGGTCACTATGGATATGCACTTCTTCAACATGGGGGAAGTGGTGATCACTGTGAAAATGGCTCGTGTACAGCTAATCATCAGCACTGGGAACTTTAACAAAAATGACAAGCATGGAGAAGAGGGAATTGGCTTGCAGGGTGAGTGAGTTAGTGAATATGATGTAACATCGCTTTTTCAGTCAAATCATGACGTTTGGTTCTTATTCCTTTTCACACACAGAAACCACATGAGTAGCTTCCAGAAAATAACCGGTAAGGAGCGTCGAGGTGAACATTTATATGGTACGGGTTGTACTGAAAGCGGTAGTAGTGTAATTTTATTGGTTCGGGTAAACTGAACAGCATGATCACTTCGTGAAGTATTGTATTTCTTATAGGGACCAATATTGTCAGATTCTTCAATTCTTCCTAATGAACAACATGGAAATGGGAAATGATAGAGATGACATCGGATAACATGACCAGGTGTCCATGACGTCACGTTAGAAGCCGTCACAGTGCAATAAAGGTTCTAAGATCGAGTATGACGTTGCAAAGCATCACACCCGGAATGCCATGCGCGTTCTGTGACGTCATCTCAGGCACTGGAACCAAGTGCAGGTGCCAGTCCTTGCGTTTGGAGGTGAGCGATCGCTCTCGCGCACCATCGCTCACCTAAATCATATCCAAGGTACACTGTTTTTCGCGCACCTAGATTCAGAAGATTAAATATAGAAATAAGTAGGCTGTGTCTGCTAACGGCCTTATTATTAAATGAACGGACAGTTGGTGTTAATTTTGCGAACTCTTCCACACTGAAAATCACTGTTAGAATAAACTGAAATGCCTTTAATAAATTTTAATCAGCAAACGATCTCCGTCAATTCCAGCGCGGCCATAATTTCTTCGCTTGTTTGACAATCGGTAGTCTCTTGCACAGGCTATTCCTAGCATGGGATCGTGCAATATTTGCCACGTGCGCGGAGAGCTGACAACAATGGCGGTAACTGCAGCAAATCTTCCTTGAACAAATTGAAGCAGTTGACGAAGTTTTCTAAGAAAGGTAGAAGATTTACACATCATTATCAGCACACAGAGCCTGTAGTCAGTAGGATGTCAATACTCTTGGGCAATATTGAACTGGGACTCGTCTGATCATTCGCCAACCATTCTTCTCGTTCACTTATTCTATCGGCCGATTATTTTGGAGAACCTCCACGGACACTGCTCTTCGCGCATGATTGGTTCCGACGAGTATATGCAGAGTGAGCTTGCTCAATCTTCTGGTACGTACTACCCACTGGTGACCCACTTTTGATATTGACTTGTTTAAATTGAAATAGAATAATTTATTTTTATTAATTTAGAAAATAAATTGAAAAATAAAATAATTTAATCAAAAATATAAAATGGTAGGTTAAACAATTAAAACAAAATCACTCCCCTCACGAAATTTGGGAGAGCGATTTTCAGCTCTCGTATTAGCTCTCCTCGGTTAATTTAGGTACACTTTTTTTAGCTCACCATCTTTTTACAAAAGACAAGGACTGAGGTGCTGTCATGTTTTTCAGAGAATGTCAGAAGTGTGATTTTAATGCACGTGATATTAAAAAATCAGGTCACAGAATAACGTTCACCATAGTTGATCTCAACTACTAAATAACTTTTATCGAAAAATTTTATTTGCTGAATAGTTTTTAAATGACGCTACTACCTCTTTAACGAAGATCACTGGATGGCATACACATGTGTGACTATCACCCACAGGCATTATTGATAGGAATGCTTGTGGCTAGGCACCACAAATCTTTGATCTCGGGTGAGATGTTTTTCTTTGAAATAAATTTGGAGCTCGTTATTGATGTTAGACCTCTGCACACATGAGCCTGGGTTTCCTTTATGTATGCTTACTGATAATGATTAGCCTTCAACAAAATCGCCAAACAGTAGCTTGTGACAACTTGTTGGGTCTGTACTCCATGTACATTGACTCCCACTACTTGGAATGAAGAGTTTGGATTTACAGATCACTGGGATAATCTGTGCGTACTGTGGTTTGGAAATTTTTAATATGAATGAATTTTTCCACCTCTGACAAACTTATCTTTTCTCTGTGATTAGTCTTCCTTCATGGTAATACTGGGCCTGAAACATGATTACGTTTTATCCCAATTATTTCCTGTGATACAGTGTACTTCCATGACAAATGGCACATGGGCATCCTAATAATGCTATTTGATTACCCTGCCATCTCTCTCCTGTAACACATCATCAATGTAATTGCCCTGTCACCTCCCTCATGTAACATATCAGCATTGTAATTACCCTGCCACCTCCCTCATGTAACACATCAGCATTGTAATTACCCTGCCATCTCTCTCATGTAACACATCATCAATGTAATTGCCCTGTCACCTCCCTCATGTAACACATCAGCATTGTAATTACCCTGCCACCTCTCTCATGTAACACATCATCAATGTAATTGCCCTGTCACCTCCCTCATGTAACACATCAGCATTGTAATTAACCTGCCACCTCCCTTGTGTAACACATCATCAATGTAATTGCCCTGTCACCTCCCTCATGTAACACATCAGCATTGTAATTACCCTGCCACCTCCCTCATGTAACACATCAGCATTGTAATTACCCTGCCACCTCCCTCATGTAACACATCAGCATTGTAATTACCCTGCCACCTCCCTCATGTAACACATCAGCATTGTAATTAACCTGCCACCTCCCTCATGTAACACATCAGCATTGTAATTACCCTGCCACCTCCCTCATGTAACACATCAGCATTGTAATTAACCTGCCACCTCCCTCATGTAACACATCAGCATTGTAATTACCCTGCCACCTCCCTCATGTAACACATCAGCATTGTAATTACCCTGCCACCTCCCTCATGTAGCACATCAGCATTGTAATTACCCTGCCACCTCTCTCATGTAACACATCATCAATGACAATGTAATTGCCCTGTCACCTCCCTCATGTAACACATCAGCATTGTAATTACCCTGCCACCTCCCTCATGTAACACATCAGCATTGTAATTACCCTGCCACCTCCCTCATGTAACACATCAGCATTGTAATTACCCTGCCACCTCCCTCATGTAACACATCAGCATTGTAATTACTCTGTCACCTCCCTCATGTAACACATCAGCATTGTAATTACCCTGCCACCTCCCTCATGTAACACTATCAGCATTGTAATTACCCTGCCACCCCCCTTGTGTAACACATCAGCATTGTAATTACCCTGCCACCTCCCTCATGTAACACATCAGCATTGTAATTACCCTGCCACCTCCCTCATGTAACACATCATCACCCTGCCATCATGTATCAGCATTGTAATTACCCTGCCACCCCCCTTGTGTAACACATCAGCATTGTAATTACCCTGCCACCTCCCTCATGTAACACATCAGCATTGTAATTACCCTGCCACCTCCCTCATGTAACACATCAGCATTGTAATTACCCTGCCACCTCCCTCATGTAACACATCAGCATTGTAATTACTCTGTCACCTCCCTCATGTAACACATCAGCATTGTAATTACCCTGCCACCTCCCTCATGTAACACATCAGCATTGTAATTATCCTGCCACCCCCCTTGTGTAACACATCAGCATTGTAATTACCCTGCCACCTCCCTCATGTAACACATCAGCATTGTAATTACCCTGCCACCTCCCTCATGTAACACATCAGCATTGTAATTACTCTGTCACCTCCCTCATGTAACACATCAGCATTGTAATTACCCTGCCATCTCTCTCATGTAACACATCATCAATGTAATTGCCCTGTCATCTCCCTCATGTAACACATCAGCATTGTAATTACCCTGCCACCTCCCTCATGTAACACATCATCAATGTAATTGCCCTGTCACCTCCCTCATGTAACACATCAGCATTGTAATTACCCTGCCACCTCCCTCATGTAACACATCAGCATTGTAATTACCCTGCCACCTCCCTCATGTAGCACATCAGCATTGTAATTACCCTGCCACCTCCCTCATGTAACACATCATCAATGTAATTGCCCTGTCACCTCCCTCATGTAACACATCAGCATTGTAATTACCCTGCCACCTCTCTTGTGTAACACATCAGCATTGTAATTACCCTGCCACCTCCCTCATGTAACACACCAGCATTGTAATTACCCTGCCACCTCCCTCATGTAACACATCAGCATTGTAATTACCCTGCCACCTCTCTTGTGTAACACATCAGCATTGTAATTACCCTGCCACCTCCCTCATGTAACACATCAGCATTGTAATTACCCTGCCACCTCCCTCATGTAGCACATCAGCATTGTAATTACCCTGCCACCTCCCTCATGTAACACATCATCAATGTAATTGCCCTGTCACCTCCCTCATGTAACACATCAGCATTGTAATTACCCTGCCACCTCCCTCATGTAGCACATCAGCATTGTAATTACCCTGCCACCTCCCTCATGTAACACATCATCAATGTAATTGCCCTGCCACCTCCCTCATGTAGCACATCAGCATTGTAATTACCCTGCCACCTCCCTCATGTAACACATCATCAATGTAATTGCCCTGTCACCTCCCTCATGTAACACATCAGCATTGTAATTGCCCTGCCACCTCCCTCATGTAGCACATCAGCATTGTAATTACCCTGCCATCTCCCTCATGTAACACATCATCAATGTAATTGCCCTGTCACCTCCCTCATGTAGCACATCAGCATTGTAATTACCCTGCCACCTCCCTCATGTAACACATCAGCATTGTAATTACCCTGCCACCTCCCTCATGTAACAGATCAGCATTGTAATTACCCTGCCACCTCCCTCATGTAGCACATCAGCATTGTAATTACCCTGCCACCTCCCTCATGTAACACATCATCAATGTAATTGCCCTGTCACCTACCTCATGTAACACGTCAGCATTGTAATTACCCTGCCACCTCCCTCATGTAACACATCAGCATTGTAATTACCCTGCCACCTCCCTCATGTAACACATCAGCATTGTAATTACCTGCCACCTCCCTCGTGTAACACATCAGCATTGTAATTACCTGCCACCTCCCTCATGTAACACACCAGCATTGTAATTACCCTGCCACCTCCCTCATGTAACACATCAGCATTGTAATTACCCTGCCACCTCCCTCATGTAACACACCAGCATTGTAATTACCCTGCCACCCCCTCATGTAACACATCAGCATTGTAATTACCCTGCCACCTCCCTCATGTAACACATCAGCATTGTAATTACCTGCCACCTCCCTCATGTAACACACCAGCATTGTAATTACCCTGCCACCTCCCTCATGTAACACATCAGCATTGTAATTACCCTGCCACCTCCCTCATGTAACACACCAGCATTGTAATTACCCTGCCACCTCCCTCATGTAACACATCAGCATTGTAATTACCTGCCACCTCCCTCATATAACACATCAGCATTGTAATTACCTGCCACCTCCCTCATGTAACACACCAGCAGTGTAATTACCCTGCCACCTCCCTCATGTAACACATCAGCATTGTAATTACCTGCCACCTCCCTCATGTAACACATCAGCATTGTAATTACCCTGTCACCTCCCTCATGTAACACATCAGCATTGTAGTTACCCTGCCACCTCCCTCATGTAACACACCAGCATTGTAATTACCCTGCCACCTCCCTCATGTAACGCGTCAGCATTGTAATTACCCTGCCACCTCCCTCATGTAACACATCAGCATTGTAGTTACCCTGCCACCTCCCTCATGTAACACATCAGCATTGTAACTACCCTGCCACCTCCCTCAAGTAACACATCAGCATTGTAACTACCCTGCCGCCTCTCTCATGTAACACATTGACAGCGTTGTAGTTACCCTGCAACCTCCCTCATGTAACACATCAGCATTGTAATTACCCTGCCACCTCCCTGATATAACACATCAGCATTGTAATTACCCTGCCACCTCCCTCATTTAACACATCAGCATTATAATTACCCTGCCACCTCCCTCATGTAACACATCAGCATTGTAATTACCCTGTCACCTTCATCATGTAACACATCAGCATTGTAATTACCCTGCCACCTCCCTCATGTAACACCTCAGCATTATAATTGCCAGCTCAAAATCCCTAAACTGACAAAGCCGAAATACTTACATGACTTAGAAATTCAGTGGTGTATGTATCAGGGTTGGAAATACATAGACTTTGAAAGAGATTCAATCATTCGGATTCATAATTTGGATGCTCTAAAAGGTATTAATGTTTCATGGGCTACTGTTCACCACAATTAGACCATGGGTATTCGGCAGGGTTGTCGAAAGTAGGAAAAGCTATGCTGACAAAAACTAAATGCTGACAGCCTGTGGTGATTAGTATAGCATGAATGAACAGTAATAACTACTGAGAGAGCTTCGCTGGAGATTGGATACGAAGCCAATTTATTGGACTAATAATATTCAGGCTTGAGGTACAGGTGATACATGGGTCCTCAAACTTGTATCCTCATGAAACAATCACATCACATCAAATATAGATATGGTCCAGTATCTGGATATGGTTGACATGAGGTGTCGTGCTGGGGGGTCATGCACACCCCAGGTCATGGAAAGAAGGGTCTCAGTTCCATGGGGTCCGGGATGAGGAAAAGAAATAGGACCTAAACATCGTGATGTGACTTAAACTTTGTTGAAAGCAGCATTCAATCATATTCACTCACTCACTTTTGGGTGGTAACTGCCTTTGCCCAGAGTTGTTTTGAATCTAGATGTTGATATCCGACACAGTTGATTGGCTCACTTGATGACTGGTATGCAAGCTCTGTAATGGCAACATTTGCGTACACTTCTCCATCCATAAGATGGCTTGCGAATCGTGTGTCTCCATTATCGCGGAGCGATATCCGGTACTTTACCGGATTCTGTTCGGCCTTCATCCGGCGGAGAACAGACTCGAGAAATCTGATATTTACAGGTTTTCATACCACTTCGGAAACAGATCTTGCCTGGGCTTACAAAATATATAGGTATGAATAACTTTTGTGTCATCTAAGAGGTGTGATAGACCTGTAATTTTGAACAAGTAGGACATCACATGGCTCGAAAATGGCGGGTTACGTTGGGGTTACGTCAGTAAACTTTAGCTGATTTCCTGCATGACGAAATCACGTGGTATTGATTTTTGGAAATTCCTTCTTGCAGTTGCCGAAAGTAGGCTAAAAATGGATACACACGATCCCAGGATCAGTCTTACCGCGTATAGATGACCGAGATGGTTACAGGTTGTAATGGCAATAGAAACTAACAACATTGATCAAGCAATCGATGGCCGAACTTGTTGTGGAGTGATGGTTCTAGATATAAAGGTGGTGTCATACATGTACATGGGTGGTCATGGTGTTTGAAGTCAGAAAGTGATGCCTTCCCACCCCATGTACTATTCCTCCCCTCGAACAGCTCTCGCACCAGCATAATCAGTCGACCAGTTTAAGGTCGATAAACATATACATTACTGTTTTACTGTTATTAAATTATTGTAATATTTTTTATATGCATCTGTTTTCAGCTGTTCAAGATGAGCGTCACGTTGAAGTTTTCCAGCACTATTACCACCTCGGACCCTCAGGAACACCCCGTTCTGATAGTGGGTCAGCCCAAAAACCTCGCCAAAATCACCTACGATAATGTCAAAGTGAAACTAGTACCCAGAGTGAATGAGGAGGTAAAATACGTGTGCATGTCATTGTTGTCAGAACAGACATTGTTGATTGGATCTAGAATTATGATTTACAAATCAAAACAGATGGTTCTCAGGTTCTGTGAGAGAAAAATCACTTAATTATTGGACGCAGGTGGATTCTTTATCATAAGGTACTAAAATGTTTCAAATCTGAGTTGGAAACATTTGACAGTCTTTTAATACAGGCCTGAGCTCCTCTACACAAAATACATGGCTCATTTTCATATACAATATATGATCCCTCAATTTCATTAAAAACAGATCCAATCTGGCATAGTTGGATCTGATTCTCTTCCTATCTCAAGTCCCGGAAATTCCCAACTCTCATAAATATACTTATATTAAAACAGAGTGCTGATGACATTAATTCAAATTTCATGGAGCTTGAGGCTGAAGAATCCGGTCCAGTTCACAGGGTGAAATGTCCCCATGTGGTGGTGTTTATATCACCCTTGACTGACATTGAAACCATATAGCTCCTTCCTATGCAACTTAGTTTGAATAGGCAGGGCTTCGTGTTTAGCGTGGGTGATAGCTCACCTGCACGCAAACACTCGCGTAAATTCATGTCACGAGAGTGATTTTTAGCTCACGTAAATTGTCATATTTTATATTGTATTATATTGCAACCACTCGCCTGACTTTCAAATACCCTCTCCTAAATATTTTGACGTGGGCTATTTTTAGCTCGCGAACTTAATGCTAAACACGAAGCCCTGCATAGGAGATAGATTAAAGTGTCAAACAAATTAGGCTCTCTGACGATCCATTGTGATCACCATTGTCTGTAGAACCTAATTTTCAAAATTCGAAATTCAAATTTTTTTGTAGTTTTGGTTAGGTTTTTGTTAGGGTTAGGGTTTTGCTAGGGTATGTTTGTTTGGGTCATCGTCGGCGTGTGACCAATAAGGTTAGGTGCGACGTTAAACTTCAAACAACCAACCAACCTTAGTTTGAATAATGTTTGAGTAAATATAAAGCAACTTTAGATAATTATTCATGTATATGCCGCATCTATCATGTCTATGCACTTAGAATTTTGGTTATTTTGAAACTTGTCAACCCGGTAGGTTGTTTGCATATTAAAGCAGACGTCTGTCGCATAATATCATGTCCTGCCATCTCGTTCATTGTGTTGATTGGTCAAAGATGAGGTAGCTGCAAAGAGTTATTTTCCTGCCAGGAGGTCACTGAACAGTGGTGAGATAGGAAGGAGATCGGATCCAGTTAGAGAATCAGTTTCTGGGTCTGTTATTAATCAAATTGATGATCCCTTTATTAACCTTTTATTAACATTTGATCAAATCTGTAATTGAAAATTTTGAGTGTCACCAAGTTGTCCTGTAGAAAGTACATGTGTATACAATATAATAATATGTTTTCTTTGCCTCTTCTCAGACATTCAAAGCTGCTGTGAATGGCCTACATCCATCACCTACTGATTCCTGTTCTCTGTGGCTGAACAATGCTACTGTGGCTGCTTTACCCACTAAATGTAGTCGTCACAACACCCCTTCTAGGGCCCACTCGCTGACCAAGGTCGTCAAAAGCTGCCTCTCTGGAGGGGACGAATATGTTCTGGTAAATAATTGAGTACTATAAAAATATTAATATGATGAAAGACGAGGAAAGATTATCACAGAGCTGACTGAGTGACGGACTGACTCACCTGTCACAATCAGCTGGCATCAATGTTGATTGGGATCATCAACACCAGAGTAAAGGACAGGATGTTGAATTTGAGGCCATTTTGAAAAGTACCACCTTCCATTTTACTATTATTGAGTGGACTCGATAATAAACTACTGTTTTCACCAATATTTATTACAACGTCATCATCAATGTTCACTGATATGGTGTACGTCATCATTTCTTTATCGTACTGATCAGATGGTGACCTCCATTACTCTATCTGTGCATTCGTAGCACTTTGTGGGCGGTGGCTCTCTCTGGATACCCTGGCTCCCTCCACCATGCAAACTGGCTGTCGCCATATGTGCGAAATAATGAGGGTGACATAAAACCACCCCCCCCCCCCCCAGTACTTTGTATTACAGGAAGCATATGATGATGATGTATACTTTATTATACATGTATGGTGAAAATTCTTCATAATATTTAACAGATGACAGCCCCCCTCTCCGTGGGGCTACCAGGGATTGACCTGGGGTGTCGTGCACACTCCAGGTCATGGTAAGAATAGGTAAGAATTGTCGTAAGAGGCGACTCACTGGGGTAGCCATGGGGCTTCCAGGGTGTGAAAAAGAATGGGACCCCACCCGTGAGGTCCCGGGTGTTAAAAGGACTAAGACCCTTCCCGTGTGATTTCCGGGTATGAAAAGCAATAGGAACCAAACGTCGTTATATGACTGAAATAGTGTTGAAAGCGACGTTAAATCATATTCACTCACTCAACTAATAAATGCTGATTCCCAATGTATAATTGATATTGTTTTGAACATTTTTCCTCTTTCCAGATTGTTTGTGAGCGTAGTGATGTCTTTGCATCTGGCTGTGCCGTATCTCGGGCATTACCACTATTCAATAGCAAATCTAGCAATTCTAACTCCAAGCGGTCTGTGACCGTGGAATTTCTGCTGGTAGGAGCTGACAACGATAGTCCATTATTAGACTCGGATGTAGAATGTCTGTCTGCCGTTACTGCCTCCATCCGGCTGGCGGCTAGAATCATCGACGCGCCCTGCGCGGAGATGCACACAGACATTTTCCTAGAGGTAAGATCATCTAGGCTCATGAAGTCATTGTTATATGTACCATACATGTTTTGAAGAAAGTAAGGATCGACACCCAGACCATGATCTTTATCATTTGCAATCACTCACACACTGTTCCACTTCGTCTAGAATGGAGATCAGTTGATTGAAAATTAGGCTTTGAATCCCTTTAACAAATAGCAGGTTGTACTGTATGCAATCAGTATCTGTCGTCCTCAAAAGGGACTATTTTCATTGTCAAAATCACTCTTCACAGTGGTTAAAAAAATCACTAAATCATTGAAAATTGTTTTGTTTTTGCTATAAGTACAGATCTGAGATGTGAACTCTGGTGGCAAAGAATAAGCCTACTGATTTTTACCCCTCCGCCAATTTTGACTGAAGGGTATTGTCGGCTTGGTCCGTCAATCTGTCTGTTCATCTTTTTTTTAATGCAATGCCAGGCTTTAAAAATTCATTGATTCAACTGGCAATGGGTCCGGAGCCTAGTGAAGTTGAATGACCTTGACCTATTTTATCAAGGACAAATTGGTGATAACTTTTGAATGATTACATCTAGGCTTTCCAAATTCATACTACACTAGCAAATACTCTTAGAAATAACGCACCTCATTAGTTTATTAATTAATTTACGGTGTCGGTCACTATAGAAGTAATAATTGGGTGGAGTTCAATATTGATGAATTGTAAACTGGATGAACGGGAAGAGTTAATAGTAGCGGTTTGTGTGTAATCAAGAAGACAATGGAATACATGGATGTTGCTTTATTAATGTACGGTGAATAATATTAAGTAACACCAGGGCTGTTTAAAGGCCTGATACGCAAATAATCTCCCGTAAGGACTTCACAAAGGAAATTGCTGTAAAAGTAGGCATATTGCATGGTATTAACATAATTTACCCATTGAAGTAGGAAAAAAAAAATAGACATAGCAAACAGTATAGAGAACCCCCAATAACATGGTGGTACACTGTAGTGTTGTGACGAAATTCTGAGCTGGGTTACCATTCTTGGATATGCCATCATGTTCAATGCAGATGAACGGCTGTGCAGATGTGAGCTGTGACATACAGACATATCAGCTTTTACAGAGGATTTCATAATAGTTGACCAAGATATCTTTCAGTGAAAAGAAATTACATGCCTAGACTGAATCATAACATCACATGTAACTCGTATCTGAAGTTGCCAACTTCTAATAATATGTTGATTACATTTGATGTGTTTCTTTGATTCTCACTGACTGAGTGGCTGTTTGAAAGCCCATCACTCAATCAGAGACCAGCATGACAGTCAAAGTTAACTTGCAAGTTTGTAACTTCAGACACAACAAATCTGTTCAGCTTCACACTAGCCAGGGCGGCATGGCATGTTTGTAAACCTCACATCAGCCACAAATGGTAAACTATTATGAAATCCCTTTTAAGAGCAAGCAGAGACCAGCGCATCTCTCTCGCTCCGCTTGCCTCGGCTCCTCCTCTTCCATACTCCCAGCTCCTATCCTTCACAAGTAGATAAAGCTGCTCATCCCCCTTCTCGCATTAGCCCATCTTCCACCATTGCCCCAGCCACCTCTCATCCACCCTCGTCTTTCACCATTGCCCCAGCAACCCCCACCTCATCCCCACCATCCATAGAACCTGCACACATGGACAGAAGAAGTCCTGGATGGACGGACGGAGAGCCGGTTTAATAGTAGAGATAACAGTTACCTATTCGCCCCTAACAGTGCATCATGGAAGTACCATCATGTAGGTATTGTGTTGTAGTATATGTGTACCAAGTTTGGTGGCTGTATCCACTTGCAAGGGTGTCTACCAGCCCAGTTTCTTATTTACCCTCTAGCGTTGGATCTTGGAACTAGCGGTAGCATGGTGGCTCTAACCACTTGCAAGGGGGTTACTTATTCAGTGGCCAGTTACCTATTCGCCCCCTAGCGGTGGATCTTGGAACTAACGGTACCATCATTTAGGTCGTAGTATAGGTGTACCAAGTTTGGGGACTCTAAACCACTTGCAAGGGTGTTAACGAACACTATCTGTGACTGACAAACATAAGACATTTCAGGCCAGCTCTCTTAATGGTATAGCTTTGAAACTGGTGATTGACTAGAAAGAAGCCTTTCTTGACTTAGTTTATCAAGGTCAAATTCGAGTTATTGTAGTATCACAAAGGATCACAGATCGGCTCTTCAAATTTACACAACAGTACATGCAACTGGTGATTAATTATAAGCCTATTTAAGTTTGCCAACCTAGACCTATTTCATCAAGGTCAAATGCTAGTCTATACTAGTATGTTTTAAAGGTGAAATGCAAAGGTTTTTAGATTCTCCTTTTCATATTTTATGTAAGTTGAATAATGATAGAAATACCAGTCTATCTACTTCATTTGGTTTAATTTGAATTATCGTGTCTGCTAGAATCTTTTTAAAAGTTGGTACTCTTAGAACAGCTTAATTCAGATTTGCAAAACGTCATCGCTTATCTTTCCTTTATTGTGACGTCACGTCAGACCAGCTGCACGGAGACTGAACATTACAAGTATTGAGGCCCGGCCAGGTGGTCTGATGTGACGTCACAAACCAGCATCAAACAAGGGCAGATAAACGATGTGGATTTCATTTCTGAAGATGGCCAGACTTGAGATACCGACTTTGAAGCACTTTCCAAAAGCTACCAGGAGACAAAATACTTCAAATAAAACCAAACGAAGTACATAGGCTGATATTTCCATCATTAACTAGCCCACGAAGAATATGAAAAGGAAAATAAGAAAACCTTTGCATTTCACCTCATATATGAAGCCCATAAGGCACTTGTTGAGCTCTGTTGCCAATTCTCTGGCTCTGTTGCCAGTTCATCTTTCATGTAAGCATCATGAAACAAAGGAGAAGTATAGAATTTCTGGGGAAAACGATGAGTCCAGATGGATGGCTTTTCAGTAATAAAAAAAACTGAACAGTAGAATTTTACATGAAAGACTGACCTTTCATTTTATGCAGGAAGTGAGAAAGGTAGGCCAAGAGCTGAACATAGTACCGACCATTATACAGGGTGAAGAACTGAGGGAGAGAGGCTTCGGTGGTAAGAATAGTCTATATGCTTTGTCAAAATTTGGAATTTGGTTCGAAATATCACAGGTATTGTTTCTACGATCACAACTGGTTCATGTGTATTTTTTCATGGGTATCTTACTCATTTTGTAGAAATCATACAGATAAATTTGTAACAGTAAATCATAAACTTTGCAGGTATATATGGTGTGGGGAAGGCAGCCGTGCATCAGCCAGCACTGGCTGTACTCAGTCATACACCAGAGGGAGCCACCAAATCTATCGCCTGGGTCGGCAAAGGCATAGTCTATGATACTGGTGGACTCTGTATAAAAGCCAAGGTAAGTATAATTTTGATGTAAAATATACTGAAACCATTTGTAGTGTTCTCCAAATTCAGCATGAAAATTTAATACGAGAATATATTCTCTGTGATTGACCTGTTTGACAAGATTTCCTTCTGGAAGATTTGGCTGAAAGATGACCTCACAAGGATGTAATATGTCTCAATATGTGATGTCACTACGTGAACATCATACAAGCTAAGCACTATCAATTCAGTGTGTGTTTTGTGACAAGAGAGATAACTGTCTGATGAACAGCTCTTCTGTATAATTTATTTAATATTGATATTTTATCTATATTTTCATGTACATTTTAGTGCATACGCTGTAATGTAGTTAGTTTATCAACTGTACTCTATCTCCCCCTTATGTATCAGACGAGTATGCTGGGAATGAAGAGGGACTGCGGGGGAGCGGCAGCCATGTTAGGCTCCTTCTACTCGGCCGTCAAACTGGTGAGAACTGGTTAATACACGTTGACTATACACATACATGTATATGTATACTGTTTCCATTTGAACTCTTTCCCCTTTAGACTTGTGGGGAATTTTCTCTCTCTGACCCATAATAGATTTGTAATGGCGTAGGTCTTTAACCCATGGACGTATTTCAATTTTCATACTTCTCCAGCGATGTAAAATATGTCGTTTTATGTCCCATGTCATGTGGAGAAATATGTACCAATGGTCTCACACAGACCCATTCTACTTAATTTGTTCACGTTTTATACCAATATCAGCAACATTTATTCGAAAAATAAGTAATCTTGTGAGAAAATGTATCTGCTTTCCGTCTGTTGAAAATCATGAAAAAAGCTAAGATATTGTCGCATTTTAGCTACGTTTTGTCGCGCTCACTTCATGCTTCTCCAGCTTGCATTCGCATGTATTGTATACCGTTATAAAGCTAATTTTCCCTAGATTCGGGATTTGGCAGTGACATCACCAGATGGCAGGTATAGAACGAGCTATAACTGAAAATGTCCCATGTACATCCGCAAAGGAGAATGAAGACGGTGACTATATTTAGAAGGTGAAAATAAAACAGCATCACTGATTGGCCAAGGCTGACAAACTTTTTCATTATGCCAGGCATGATTGGAGCACACGGTTTGTTTGCGCGTGGTCGCCATGGCCACTGCAGCATGGGTTTTGCCCATGGCTGCCGAGGAAGAAAGGCGCATCAACATTTTAAAATGGAGATGAACAGGTCCCGGGAAAATATGTAAAATAAACTCAGATGGGCAGATTTGACGAGTTAGTAATCAAGGTTAAATAATTCGGGAGTTTATGCTCGCATTACGTAAAATATTCAGGAATTTGGAAGCAGATTTTACTATTTTTTTAACGTTTCTCTTGGAGTACACCAAACACATTTGTTGTCAAATTGCGCATTTTCCATCAATTATTTCTGTTCCTCTCCTGATTTTATTTTACCCTTACTATAAAACATACCAACAGTCCATATAGTCAGATTTATTGAAATTTTGGCTTTCTGAAAATGTATAGTTTTAATTAGGTTTTACTCAAAGTAAATGCAAAAAATGTTGGGTGGAGACATCTATTTTTTGTGCTGTCTGTCCGTCGACCCCCTTTTCATTTCTGCAAGATATCTGGAGAACTACTGCACAGAATTTCACCAAAGTTGGATAGAAGCTTCATTGGAATGGCATCCTCGCCTGATTAGCTTGTTCACATACCATTTCTGCTGTGGGGTCTTGGCATCTACATCCAGTATTTTCAAGTGCGCAGCCTTGTTAGGGGACCAGGTCCGGAGGACCTAGGTCCCCTATTGAAATCGTTCGGATTATTCTTATTATTATTCCACATGATTTTCTGTAACAGATATCTCAAGAACGATGCGGTGGATTAAGACCAAACTTACAGGATATGTTCTAGGGGATGAGATCTAATGTTTGAACTAAGTTGATTCTGATTGGTCAGATGCCTTGGCGGCCATCTTGGATTAAGCTTAAAACCTTCAACTATCTTCTCGTCTGAAACCGCTGAACCGATCGCTGTGAAACTTGGTACATGTGATCAATGGACAGAGTTCTCCCATATTATGACTTTTAAAGTTCATCCGTTAAAAAAGATGGCCGCCATTGACCAATCAAAATGGTCGAATTTTCAAGTAACGGATTTTGACCGGAAAAGTTATGATATATATGTTATAGGACATCGCGATCACGAATATGCAAAAATTTTGCTCCCAGGTCACGTGGTTTGGCCGCCATCTTGAATTCTGTGAAAAACTTTACCAATTTTGCAACGGCTTATTCTCTTGAACCCTGATAGATACGGATTTCTAGGTCACTGCGATATGCCGGGAAGGCCATGGTCTGTTGCACTGAAAGCAAATATTTTCGATTGGCTGAATGGTTTGGCGGCCATATTGGATTTAGCTCCAAACCTTGAACAATCTTCTCTTCTGAAACCGCTGCTTCGGTCGTTGTGAAACTTGGTACACATGATCAATGGACAGAGTTCTCCCACATTATGACTCATAAAGTTCATCGGTTAAAAAAGATGGCCGCCATCGACCAATCAAAATGGTCGAATTTTCAAGTAACGGATTTTGACCGGAAAAGTTATGAAATATATGTTATAGGACATGGCGATCACGAATATGCAAAAATTTTGCTCCTAGGTCACGTGGTTTGGCCGCCATCTTGAATTCTGTGAAAAACTTTCTTAATTTTGCAACGGCTTATTCTCTTGAACCCTGATAGATACGGATTTCTAGGTCACTGCGATATGTCGGGAAGGCCAGGGTCTGTTGCACTGAAAGCAAATATTTTCGATTGGCTGAATGGTTTGGCGGCCATATTGGATTTAGCGCCAAACCTTCAACGATCTTCTCTTCTGAAACCGCTGCTCCGATCGTTGTGAAACTTGGTACACATGATCAATGGATTGAGTTCTCTCATTCTTAGAGGTAAAAAGTTCATCCGTTAAAAAAGATGGCCACCATCGACCAATCAAAATTGTTGGAATATGAACACACAAATTTTGTGATAAACCTTATCCATATTGCAAGCGTTTGTTCTCTTGAACCTGATTACAAGGCTGCTGAGATATTTTGTGAAGGCAATTGGCGGTCACATTCCGGCATAGGCCTGGATACTAGGCACTGTGTAGACCTGGTCCCCGGCTCGATGCTGCTTGCAGCTCCAATTTTGTATATTTTTTTGTTGTTACATTCATCTTCTAGTACCTTCCTATAGATACTGTGCTTACTCATTCATTCCAGAGCGGCAACTCAAGGGTCAAACCGGAGTCTCTAGTTCAAATACAGGGCTTGCTTTTTGAATTCCCATACATACTCCTGCAAAATAAAAAGTGGACCATTTTCACACTGTCTCACATGCCGGACGTCGCTCTTGGTGACGCTGATTGTAGGCCTATGTACATGATGTATAGTAAATCAAAGACCAACTAGACCGTATGTGCCAGCCACACAATGAATGTGCTTACACTGATCACGTAACTCTGATTATAATTCAGTCACAT
This sequence comes from Hanleya hanleyi, assembly GCA_036873755.1. Lineage (NCBI taxonomy): Eukaryota > Metazoa > Mollusca > Polyplacophora > Lepidopleurida > Hanleyidae > Hanleya > Hanleya hanleyi. The sequence continues at coordinate 49,248 of JAVTVY010022550.1, read as the reverse complement.
TGTATTGTAAATATTGATATGAATGTCTCACTCACCCTTTTAGGGATTTCTGTTTAGAAATCTGTTTGATCGATCTGAAATGAAATGAAATCTCTTTTGCGATTGCTTGCTGTGTGGATATGAAGAAATTGCAAGGAGATAAATGATTTCCCTGTGGTGCTCCTAATTACACTACTCAACTATTCACTCGTCGCTATATAGCTGAAATATTGCTGAATGCGACGTTAAACCCTAATTCTCTCTCTCTCTCTCTCAACTATTCACACATATTTTTTAGGGGTTTACTGAAAACCTTCACTGTGTGCTGTGTCTGGCAGAGAATGCTGTGGGTCCGGAAGCTTTTCGACCTGATGATATACTCACTCTCTACTCTGGGAGGTAAGAAAACTCATAGTTAAAACTTAGTAAATAAGACTCATTTGTGAATCTGCTTCTCAGTGTGCAGTTTCAGTTGAAAGGTAAAACTCAGTCTGTCATTTCACTGTCCAATATCGTCTAAAGATGTCATCAAGCTTGTCGGTCATTCTTCACAACACCTGCTTTTGCACCTGAAATGATGAATATTCACCAAAAGTACCAGTTTTTCTAAAGACTTTCAACAAAGAATTACCCCCCTCCCCCCACCCTCCATCACAGACACATATGTCTGATGAAAATTAAAAAAATTGGTATGTTGGAACAGTTCACCCTTTTATTTGGCCTGTGGTTGTGCCACCCATAAAATTGGGCAGATAACGCAAACTGGGCAAAAGTTACAACAAAAAAAAACTTAGAAAAGGCAAATTCCTGTGGTAGTTGTACGCAAGGCATCCTTGAATGTCCCAAAATAGGAATACATGCTATTGCCACTCGCTGCAACTGGTCTTTAAGATAGAAATTACAATAAGGTTTTATGATCACTGTTGTCTTTGCAGAACTGTTGAAATCAATAACACTGATGCTGAAGGCAGACTCGTTTTAGGAGATGGGGTAGGTTATCATTGAGCTCAAAATTCACAGTATTATGTCCGGATTGTTTTGTATTCTCATGGCTGTAGAACATTGAAAGAATAGGTTGCTGCCAAGATTAGAATCTTCAGTCATGGTGGCGTGAAACGACGTCATTGACCACATCATACTCCCAAATGAAAGTTAGACAGACTTTATCTGTAAACAAGACATGGCCGATTGAAGGCTACTAAAAATTTTATCCGTCATTCCCAATGTAAATGAATGACTCGTTGCCTCACCTCGATGTGATGTCACCATGTCAGCAGGGGTTTTTCTTGACAGTTTTTCATCGGGGTAACCCCGATGAAAAACAAATAAGAATTGAGTTTTGACGTTTTTTTGGAAATTGAGTTTTCCATGAAAAAATTGAGTATTTTACGGCGCGCGAAAAAATTGAGTTTCCTTCAATAAAATTGAGTTTCTGTAACGAAATGCAAAGATAATACAGCTCGCGAGAAGAAAGAAAAGACTGCACTCACGTGGCGGAAGAGCGATGTGTGCGTTGTTGTTGTTATACGCACAGCATACGTTTTGTTCCGCTTTGCATGCGGTGTATGTGGGAAACCCTCGCCTGTATTTCTTTATGAGGGGAAACTGGGGTTGGCGATTTCCGACTCCGGGTACCAGGATGTGGTGTGGTCATGTGGTGTTTACCTTATCGACTACAGTTCCCGCCATGAATACCACGGACAGAAGAACTCGTCTGAGACTGATGGAGGTGCTGCGGTTGCGAACATATCGTTCCAGAGTTGATGTGAATGTACAGGTGAAATGTCAAGGATTGGGATTTAAAATGCTGAAAAACTGAACTTAGAAAAATAAAGAACTGAATAAAGATCTATGCATGGAGACATTCATACAGTTGACTCCTCGTCGATGATCAATAATAAACTCCAGTAAATGGGGAGAGTCAGACGCAGGCATTTGCACATCGCTGAAAGTGAAAGTAGGCGGGATGATATATGTAGAGCTGCCAAATGTCAAGAAATGTAAAGTGTCTCCATGAATAGATTTTGTAATAGATTATGTAATCGAAAATGCGAGACAAGAACTTTGATTTTCACAACACGTCGGTTCGGTATTGCTGCGCAACAACAACAACACAATGTTGTAGAGGGGGTGAAAAAAAACGTGATGGAGGGCACATTTTATTTTTATTTTTCTGAAAGCCATCCCGTACTGGAGTAAGTCTTTTCTGGGGGTGGGGCTTGGTGGGATTCCATTGTTTATGCAGGCATTCATGTGTAAATTCCATTAGTCCCACCAAACCCCGGGAGTGGTTCACTTGACACCTGCATTAAGCTCGGACTAAAACTACTGAATGATCGATTCTTCCTATTTCTTCACTACTTCATTCTGAGTTTTAGGATGAAAAAAATTGAGTTTTATTGAATTCACTAAAAATTGAGTTTTCGCACTTCATTCGATGAAAATTGGGAAAAAATGAAGAGATGAGAATCTGCAAAGAGCTATGCTAGCAGCTCATTTTGATACAAGAGCCTACAGTAAACTTACCTTTCCATGCAGGTTGAAGAGAGACTTATGGTTATTGTGATGTCACAAAGATGACCTAGTTTTGAAATAATACTTAAATAGTACAGTCTGTTAAAGTGGACTGTTGTCTCAGATCCGAACTGCTGCAAAATGCAAGCCATGACAGACGAGAAATTGGCCATGCTACATCTGAATTAACTTTTTATTGAGGTGCGTAATATCGCGTCTTAAACGGCAATATCCTCCTTGACTCCCATTTTCACTTGAGCAGTCTCGGAATTCCCAGCCCTCTTCCCTTGCATGTCTAACGATCGCTTGATCTTGATGCAGTTGATCTTTTGCAAGGTTTTATATCAGTCATGAAAGAGATGTGGGGGTTTTACTGGAAGGGAATGATGCCTGTTTTCAACTGCAAGAATATGTAGGTGCACTTTTGCCTACATTTGTCTGTCATTTTTATACGCCAAAAGGCAGACATGTTATGTGATGGCGGTTTCCGTCTGTCTGTCTGTCTGTCCTTCTGTCCGTCCCTCGTGTCCGGTCCATATCTGGGACAGTGACAGTTTTCTATCTACAGTTCCAATTTTTGATGAGTGGATACCCTACGGGGAGACAATGTGTCGCGTACCAAAAGGAAGGTCGAGGTCAGAGGTCAAAGGTCACTGGTCTAAGTATTCATGTCCAGTCTATATCTGTGAGCATTTTCTATCCACAGTTGCAATTTTTTGTGAGTGGATACGCTAGGTGGAGACGATGTGTCGCGTACCAAAATTGAGGTTGAGGCCGGTCACTTGCTAAAATCAGGAAATCATTGATCATTGACAGTTTTATATCTACAGTTCTAATTTATGGTGAGTGGATGCCCTACGGGGAACGATGTGTTGCATACCAAATGTAGGTCAAGGTCAGAGGTCACAGGTCAGTGTGACCGAAAAATCAGGAAATCATTAAAAAATTCATTTTTTTTTTGTGAGTGGATTCAGTAGGGGGAAATGAAGTGTCGCATACCAAAAACATTGGTCAAGGTCGAAGGTGAAAGGTCACTCTGACCCCATAATCAGGAAATTATTAAAAATAACATTTTTTTGGTGTCCGTAGATATATTAGGGGTACACGATGTGTCACTTACCAAAATGTAGGTCAAGGTCAAAGGTCAAGGTCACTGTGACCCCAAAATCGTGAAATTGTTAAAAATCAAGACTTTTTGAGTCCATTGAGAAATTATGGGGAGCTGTTCTGTCATGTACCAAAATTTAGATCCAGGTCAATAGTCAAGGTCACTGTGACCCCAGAATCAAGGTTAAAGGTCAATGTGACCTAAAAATCAGGAAATCATTAAAAATTGTAAATTTTTGTGCGTGGATTCAATAGGGGGAAATCAAGTGTCGCATATAAAAAATTAGGTCAAGGTCAAAGGTCACTGTGACCCCAAAATCATGAAATTATTAAAAATAACTTTTTTGTTTCAGTTGATACATTAGGGGGACACGATGTGTCACATACCAAAATGTAGGTCAAGGTCACTGTGACCCCAAAATTATGAAATTGCCAAAAATCATGATTTTTTTGTGTTCATTGAGAAATAACGGGGAGACGGTTTTGTCATGTACCAAAATTTAGGTCAAGGTCAATAGTCAAGGTCACTTTCACTCCAGAATCAAGAAATCTTTAAAAAAAAAATTTGTTGTGTCAGTAGATACATTTGGGGGACATGATGTGTCACGTACCGAAATGTAGGTCAAGGCCGAACGTCACGGTCACTGTGACCCCCAAAAGCATGTCATGAAATTCATAAAATCTTGATTTTTTGTGTCATTTGATACATTGAGGGAAGACGGTGTGTCCTGTACCAAAATTTACGTCAAGGTCAAAGGTCAAGGTCACTGTGACCCCCAAATCAGGAAATCATTAAAAATAACTTTTTTTTCTGCTAGTAGATACATTAGAGGAACATGATGTGTTACATACTAAAATGTGGGTCAAAGGTCAAGGTCACTGTGACCCCAAAATCAAGAAATCATTAAAAGTCACATTTTCATATGCCTGTCGAAGATGAGGTCGTGTAATGCGATGTTGCGTTATCATTCTATATAAGATGTGATCTGTTACATTCACAGAAGCACAAAATTGTAGACCTTTCTCTGGATTGCTAGCTACCAATTGGAATCGAGGCTATTAAACAACCTTGAAATTTGGACCAATGTAATTCGAGATATACGAGCGTATATTGAATCTCCTTGGGCTCTTGTTCAAGTTTGCTTACTAATTGAGATTTTATCTTCATCTAACAAGTAAACCTGTTTCATTATTGGCAGCTGTATGTGGAATTCTTCTCCAACAATGAGATATTTCAAGATGAGCAAAAATGCTCTACCTATGAACCTGAATAAAATTGCTCCCCGTGCAACTTCATCTCATTGATGGGAGTTATCATGAAGAAGGACAGACCATCTTTGCTCAAGCTTATCATTCGCTAGGTTAATTCTTCCTACTCTGTTTATTCCAGGTGGCCTATGCTAACAAGGATCTGAAAGCAGGTGTGATTGTTGACATGGCCACATTGACAGGAGCACAGGGTGTAGCCACAGGTACTTGTTACTCTGCAGTTTTGACTTTATTGTACATGTACTAAACTGGCAGTGACCTTTCTAACTCATGTGTCAATATGTATAGCCATGGGGCTCGAAATCTTGAAATTTTCTTCAATGACAGTATTCACCATCCAAGCTCTGTGGAGTTAGTTTTCCATAGCAATGAAATTTATCTTTATGTTCATCCTCATCTACGTCCGTACATCTGTCCGTCCATCTCCATTTTCTCGTTACCACCATGTTCCAAGCCTGAATAAGCCCAGGAGCAACAAAGTTGCACCGCACATGAATCTGGTCAGTCACAGATCAAAAGCCTATTTGAAAATCAGTAACTCATCTTTTCCCAAGTCACCAGATTAGACTGTGTCAATTTATCACAAATTCTTGTGAAGTTACTTACTTCATTCTTACTGAACTTACATCAGACACAAATCTGGTTCATGGACTAAAACCAAAATTTTCCTTGTGGATATTGTCATCGTATGTCCATTCATCCATCTCCCTTTTCGCATGACCATCTTATCTCAAGAATGAGTATGACTATGTACACCAAACTTACATGACACCAAGCATGGCGTCATGAAACAGAAATTTATCAGAAATGAATCTGATCAACAAATCTATTCAGTTCACCATGTAAAACTGTTAATTTATCACCATTTATTATCGAGCCTGTAGCTTTAGCTGCGGAAAGCTCAATATAGGTGCCACAATGATGTCCGTCTGTCTATCTGTCTGTCTGTCTATCTGCAGGACCAACTAAATGTTAAAGTTTTGGACTTGGAAAATTCCTGACACAGCTTCTCGGCCTCACCTATGTCTCCTAAACTAAGGCCAGCCCGACCCCCTGAACTCTCATCTATTCCAAATGCTTACATCGGGCTACACATATTGAACCCATGCATTACCCTCGGGGAGCATGTCCCCACCCCTGGGACCCCAGGACCATGTAAATGTTAAAGTTTTGGACTAAGAAAATTCCTGACACAGCTTCTCGGCCTCACCTATGTCTCCTAAACTAAGGCCAGCCCGACCCCCTGAACTCTCACCTATTCCAAATGCTAACATCGGGCTACACATATTGAACCCATGCTTTACCCTCGGGAGCATGTCCCCACCCCTGGGACCTCAGGACCAAGTAAATGTTAAAGTTTTGGACTTAGAAAATTTCTGTCCACAGCTTCTCAGCCTCACCTGTGTCTACTAAACTAAGGCCAGCCACATCCCCCGAACTCTCATCTATTCCTAATGCTTACATCGGGCTACACATATTGAACCCATCCACTACCCTCAGGGAGCATATCCCCACCCCTGGGACCAAATAAATGTTAAAGTTTTGGACTTAGAAAATTCCTGTCCACAGCTTCTCGGCCTCACCTATGTCTCCTAAACTACCCCCCGAACTCTCATCTATTCCAAATGCTTACATCTGGCTACACTTATTGAACCCATCCACTACCCTCGGGGAGCAGGTCCCCATCCCTGGGGCACCGAGCCCCACCCCATGTCTCCTAAAGTAAGCTTTGCCCGACCCCATATCCTCATATAGTTTGGGAGCTCAGATCATCCTGTACACTCATTCAACCCATCCACTAACCCCGGGAGCATGTCCCCACCCCTGGGGCACTGAGCCCCACCCTATTTCTTCTAAACTAAGCATTGCCTGACCCCATACCATCATATTTTCCCACAGCTTACATGATCCAACACTTATTCAACCCATGCGCTACCCATGGAAGCATGTCCCCACCCTCGGGGCACTGTGCTCCACCATCCATCACCTAAACTAAGCTTCGCCCAATGCCATATCCTCATATTTTCCTGACGCTTACATCACGCTACACATATTCAATGCATTGCCCAACTCCATACCCTCATATTTCAATTTCTAATTTTATATCTCTTATACATGTATGTGATACTAACCTGTTATTAGGCATGAGATGCAGTGTACATTGTATAATCAGGCATACATACCAAATCACCTACAGTATATTCCTTTATAATATTTACTAATAGTTTGGTGACATTATTTTATTTCAGAAGTACAATATCAAAATAACCGGCGGGGGAATCCCGCAGTACCGAACCCGTGTTAGTTTTTAATTTCGTGTCGCTTTAAATGAAGGACGCCATTTCCTTAAATTTTGCTATCAAATTCTGGTTGACCCTAAAGCTTTTGCACAACCATATCTGTGTCCACACATTTAACTTAGTATATTAATTGATACTGAGTTTGAATCAGTTTGTGATGTCTCACTCTTTACCAGTGCACATTATTATGGAGCATTACAGTATGATTGAACAGTTGTCATTGTTCATTCTTTTATTTGCATACAAATGCGAGGATTTACCACAGTGCTGGTGTCCTATTGCATACTGGAAATGATAGATTTACTCCAACTATTGCATTGTTTGTTCACATATCATCACACAAAGTTACACCAAGAACGTGCTCCAAATTGCACACCTATTCTTCCTAACTATACATGTACATGTATTTATCAGATCTATGCAATGGGATGTGTAAGCTTACTTTCGAAAAAAATGTAATCTAAATGTTACATAATATAGTTCCTCCTTCAATCCAACCTCAACATCACTAATATAGAAATCATATTTCTTAATAAATGTATTGTTATTTTAAATGATGTGCATTGCCAATGATGTGCAACCTCAAATGATGTGCCACCCTGAAGGGCTCGATCTTTTTGCAAAGCTGCATATTAAAGGATTTTTCTCAATATTTTTTTTTCTCTGGAATATGATACAACTTCTAGTTTATTCGAGACGACGTTTTGATACAGGTATCGTTCTCAAGTCAATGACATAAATAAATAAATAAGCAGTACGGTATATATTCATCCCCAGCGCATATGACGTACTGATCCGGGAACCCCACCGTGCCTTGATTGAAGCCCACCTCATTAATTAATCCAGCCATCTCCACAAGCCTAATCCTGTCCTATTAAATATTTCTCACCTAGTACAACACTATTGTTATCATACTGTTGACATTTACTCAAGGAACTGTATATATACTGCTTCTTCACAATTCGAGTCGAGAATACTACCGCCTTATACCGTATTGTGCCGCCTACGGTTGTACAAATGAGCAGAAAAAAGGTTGTGGGGTGATTTTTTTCTCGTGGAGACCATCCGTCGGAAAAATTGGGTGCACTAGTGCCGTCGTGTAGGTTTTGAGCCATCAAAATATAGCACATTGTGCTCTGCACATTTCTCAAAAGAGAAATTGGATCGAGATCCAGAAAAGTTGGCTGAGTTGGGTTACTCGAATGCGTGAGCGAAACTCAAACCAGATGCTACACCGGATATTCCCCTGATCGACGGCCTTGATGAAAATTCTGTACCGTGCAGGTGAGCTGTCTGATAATGTCACCAACACCCGTTGTGCGAGAAATTGACACCCCCACACTCCCCCCCCCGTATCTGCCAAAAGTCGGGAGGCGGACAGCTAGAAATTCGCAATTTGTTCTTTCCTATCAATTACGCTAGCTGGACGGCATATTCCTACTAGAAATAATTTATTGAACACAGATTTGCCAGAAGTAAAAAAAAAATGAACTAAATCTTTTTATCCCATCGGCATATATGCCGGATGGGATCATGTCGTCACTCTGTCCGGCTGGCTGACTGGCTGGATGAACAACGTGACCGCTCTGAAAGGTGAACCGTTCCAGCTAGAGTCTTCAAATTTGGTATACTGCATTGTTGGGTGGTAAAGCACAAGCCTATTGAAATTGGGCACATTTAGTTGATTTTTGTGGTTTCCATGGCAACATAACGAAAAATATCCATATAACGACATGACCGCTCTAAAAGGTGAAAGGTTGCAACTGGAGACTTCAAATTTGGTATACTGCATTGTTGGGTGGTAAAGCACAAGCCTATGAAATTGGGCGCATTTAGTTGATTTTTGTGGTTTCCATGGCAACATAACGAAAAATATCCACATGGTGACGTGACGGCTCTCAAAGGTGAACCGTTGCAGCTAGAGACTTCAAATTTGGTATACAGCATTGTTGGGTGGTAAAGCACAAGCCTATTGAAATTGGGAACATTTTGGTGGTTTTTGTGGTTTCCATGGCAACATAATGAAAAATATCCACATTACGACTTGAATGCTCTAAAAGCCGAACCGTTGCAGCTGGAGACTTCAAATTTGGTATACAGCATTGTTGGGTGTTAAAGCACAAGGCTATTGAAATTGGGTAAATTTGGGTGTTATTTGCTGTTTCCATGGCAACATAATGGAAAATATCCACAGAATGAGGTTAATGCTTTAGAAACAGAACCATTGCAGCTAGACACTTCAAATTTGGTAGCATTATTGTGTGCTTGGTGTTTTTGCAGTTTCCATGGCAACAAATGGAAAATATCCACAGAATGATGTTAATGCTTTAGAAACCAAACCATTGCAGCTACACACTTCAAATTTGGTAGCATATTGTGTGGTAGTTCCAACAATCCGGAGTACCTCTCTACCTCACTATCACATCCATGCACCCAATACCAAGGTTTGCAACAATTCCATCATCTCCCTAGTATAATCTGTGGTGTGTCCGACTCCTCCTACTCCTCCTCCTCCTCTGCTTTACTCACTGCACAGCGTGGCGCGGGATAGGGTGGGGCGAGAGACCTGGGGTTTTCGCTACCTGAGATTCCATGGGCCAGGCTTGCACCCTACAGTACAATGGGTCGACTGCGCATGCGCGATGAGTAGTATAGAAAGGGCACGCGATCTCCCTATCCCTATAAACTAACCCATGGGGGGAATGAGCCATGGGGGTGAATGAGCACTTGTACCGAACCAATGTTAGTTTTGAGTTTCATGTCGCCTTAAATGAAGGACAACATTTCCTTCAATTTTGCTATGAAATCATTCTATTCCACATCATATGATTTACCCTAAAGCTTTTGCATGAACCATATTTTATTTCAGAAGTATAATATGAAATAACTGGCGGGGAAATTCCCGCAGTACCGAAACCCTGGTTTTTGAATTTCGTGTCATCTTAAATGAAGGACAAGATTTCCTTCAATTTTACTATCAAATAATTGTATCTCACATCATATGATTTACACTAAAGCTTCTGCAGGAACCATTTGTGTCCACACATGTAACTTACTATATTAATTAAGTTTGGGTGCACACTGTGCATATGATCAATTTCCTGAATTGAATTCAATTCCACCTTGTGGTTTTTCAGACTGACAGATGATGGCATGCAGCTGTCAGTGTGGTTGTTTCATGTACAGGGAGCTTTCTATTGCTTTCATATCAGCACACCTACCACTACCCTCAAGGAGAGCATGTCCCCATCCCCAGGTCGCCGAGCTGCACCATCCATCATCCCAAACTAGCCCTCGCCCGACCCTCATATATTGTCTTTGAGAATATATATCTCCAATATATCTTGGCAGAAGCTGAAATTTGTGTGTTGTCTGCAATATTGGGATAATTGCAACCCCAAAAGGTTTCAATTTATCAGGCACAGACCCATGTTTTTGTATTTGGTAAATATGTTCCTTGTCTGTATAATACACCTGGGCCTATCGTACTATGCCTTTAACATTTTACATTAACCAACAATACATGTGAACAGTTCCTTACACATAATTGAGAGCCACTTTAATGCTTCTCTTGTCAGAGCGGGTGGTTGGTGGGTGCCCGCCCCTTTTATATCTAGTTGTCTCTAGCCAACTTTCCATACAAATAAACATGACTGTTTTTCCCCCAACTACTTCTGTTTCCCCTTATTGAATGCCCTTCATCTGTCTATACCGGAGATTTATATTGCTCATGTGAAAGGGACGGCATGTTCACACTAGGCCGATGGGATCAAGTGTGGCCGTGGCCTCTAGTTGGTAGATGATATCTAACGTCGTGCTTTCAAACTGACCTGAACGAAAGAGAAAACTCCAAAATTGGCGTACGTCTCAGTGTTGAAATTTTACCAGGTAGGCCTGGACTAACAAATTATTTTGATCATTGTCTAAATATTTATTCATTCTGTGCATAGGGGGCCTATATATAACGTCCGGCATAGATAATAAATAACATACCGGTATGTGTTTACAAGTCGACCTTGTTCCATGTGGGACTGTTCATCTGCTTCAGATTCGCTGTCCCTCTGTTCCACCTCATTTCGGTCGTTTGGTACGGGTTCAAACTGATACAACAGAACGTCAAGATGTCCATTTATGTCCTCTGTATATAGATCATCATCACTGGCATATTCCTCGATGGTTTCGAATCGTTTTCGATTAATTATACAGTGATATACGCGATGGAGTAATCGCAAATCCACAGCTTAATATATAGCTCAGACAGCTGCCCGCAGGAGACGGTCGCCTGTCTGACGTCGCAAGGTCACATGACGCCTAAGCTCATTAACGGGTTAACTTGCAGAAATTGAGCTACAAGTCTTTAATTAAAAAGGCTTAAATATGACCACAGGGGACAAGGAAATTTTTTTTAAAAAAATTCTTAATTAAGTACCAACTCTTCTGACACATATTCCAGAGAAAAAAAAATATTGATAAAAATCCTTTAAACTATTTGAATAATGACTTTGCTTGGAAGTATCAAACTTGCATAACCTGCATGCATGTGATCATAGTCTGTGACAAAGTGAGGTTGACCTATTACTTGTTGGTATCAACTGCTTCTTCATCAACCAGAACCATATTTAAATACAAGGTCGATGGGTTGTCATTGCTTTGTACGGTTCATGTGAAGACTTAGTTTTACAATTATGGGGGAAAAAATTGCACAATACAACTGGACAAGAGTGAAATCTTCTTGGTGTCCATGCTTCAACCAGAGCTTTGCCTTTCACTTTCAGGTCGATACCATGCTGGGATTGTGACCAACAGTGATGAGTGGGAATCCATTGTTGTGACTGCTGGCAGGAACTCTGGAGATCTGACTCATCCTCTGCCATACAGCCCAGAACTACATTTCAGTGAATTTGCTAGTGCCCTGGCGGACATGAAGAACTCAGTTGCGGTGAGATATTGATGTGTACTGGGTTTGATGTATGATGTGAGAGCATGTTACGCTGATCCCTAAGCCCAAGGCTCCAAAACTACTTAACAGGTCGGGGAAATGTGCCTCTCCAATTTTGGAGGTAAAAAAGGTCGTTTTTCTTGAATAACTCAGAAAATATTAACAAAATAGCATTTTTTGCCAAATGGCGCATACATTGATATATTTTCACATTGGTTTACGTGCTTTGAAGAAATTGTTGCCTATCTATTTCAGGACATGAAAGCGGTCTTTTGTTTTTTTCAAACTGTCATTTCAACACGTTCTAACAAGTTAACTTTAAATCCTATCATTGGCAAAATGTGTTAACATATGTAACTATATATCAATTTATGCGCCATTTAGAAAAGAGTTATTCAAGAAAAACGACCTTTTTTACCTCCAAAATTAGAGAGGCACATTTCCCCGACCTGCTTAAGCATTATAGATTAATCTGTTGATATGCAATCTTGTCGTAAATCATTTCGCTGTTCATTGACTTGTGTATATTGTAGCAGGCATCTCTTGAAGAATAGTGACTAGGCTTTGCACACATATATGTATTTAGTCACCGGGCAAGCTTGTTGGCCTGACATATATTTTTGTAACAATTTCAGATACTCAAGCTTTAACTCAATCCTGTCTCTTAATAACCTTTACATGAAGTCCATGAGAGAGGCTTGTCAAGAGGTTTTGATTACTGTAATGAAAGTAATGCGTACATGTATGCTAGCTGTTTGGTGGGGGACCAGCTAGATACTTTGTTTTCTTTAGATATTATCTCAAACCTGGAAGCGTTCCTGAACTAGACCCCTATTGATTACCCTCTGGTCCACAAGGGATCTCGTGAATTACTCTAATCCATGGTGACTAAGTATTTCTTGAGACAGGAGGGCTGTTACACATATACATGGTTAACTCAATATATTTTGCGGTTTTCTCTTTTGTAGGATCGTAGTAACTGTCAGGTATCGTGTGCCGGTCTGTTTATTGCCTCTCACCTAGGCTTTGACTATCCTGGAGTTTGGCTTCATGTTGATATGGCAGCACCAGGACACACTGTAAGTTGGAGCATCTTCAGAAATCCTTAACTTTCTGGTGAGGTTCATGATGAACTAATACATTTCTATTTAGTGTTATCTTACCGGTATCTGCGCCCAAACTCAAGTGCCCAAATACTGTCAAACAAAATTGAATGTCGGCTAAAATCTAAACCAAAACCACTGAAAAGCAATCTAATGGTCTTATTTTCATTATTTTAATACCAAAGAAGTAACTGATTATTTCCTGTGTACAGCAGGTGGAAACACTAAATCTTCCAACTCACACTGTGCTTGTGGATTAAATCCATGCGGGCCGCCATTTTAGCCTGTTTTAAGCCCTCTGCACATCGATTTTACGCAGCATGTTTATTTCCGGTTTTGTGGTTTCGTGGTAGTCAACCAGTGTCCCCGAAAATGCATGGATTAGTCACTGGCACAATTATGTGAGCTAGTGTTGTCACCTATTGCAGTCCTTCATTCACAAGATTGTCACTGAGCAAAGAAGAACATTAGTTTGTCTGGACCCTTTCAATATCTCTAATATCTGGATTTTTTTTTTATGGCACACTATCAAAGTTGGTTTCACTCCATATTAAGCATACTGTTATAGTTTCCCCTTCCTCAAATTTAGTCATGGATGGCTGCCTTTGCCTCATGCTTGTGTTCTTAACCCACATAGTTTATGTTTATATATTACATATAATATATATCATTCACAATTTGAGACAAATATATTTTGTGTTCTATTTTTTCAGGGTGAGCGAGCGACTGGCTATGGTGTGGCTCTGATGACCTCCTTATTCGGTCATTTCTCCAAGAACAGCCTCCTGCAGTATGTGGCGCCAGATGCGACCACCTGTGATGGCGTCGATGGACAAGAAAATTCCGCCAAAAAGATTAGACTGGTTTAACGATGACTTGTGTTGGAATAGATGCTGGCAGTAACTGCTGGCATGCAGATTGTGTTCACAATCTGCTCTGACCGCTTACACAAAATTCTAACTGTTTGATTAAGCAAGTTAATCTGAAACCAATCAAGCCGACATACTCATCGACCTTTCACATACAGGCTGCTGACCTTGAGAACCAGATTGTTCAGTGGTGTACTCTCGGGTTACATCATAGCGACATTTTCTTAAGAAAGTCTGATACCCTAGGATAATGTTAGTTTCATGCCCCTTACGCTCACAGTGACCCCCACATGCCGAGGAAATGATATGAAATGGCTAAACAGGCAGCAATTCAATGAATATGCTTTAAAAAGCATATTGTTTCCCGTAGGAGTAATATGCTTAGTTTGATACAGATTTGGGCACATTTTAAAGAAAATTGTGACATATACTCTGAGGCATGAAACCAGTGATATGCTAGTATATCATGGGCTCTACATCAGGTCTTGCGGAATATGAATGGAATTCTGGTCTCTAACACAATGCTACAGAGCCATTGAGTTCACAACTCAAAGGATAAATTGACAATGAGGAAAAATATATGTCAGTTAGATTACAAGATCTTGCTTCATGAGTATCTGTATATTGCTATTATAATATTTCTTACATTTTTATCTTTCATTTAAAATAACAAAACAAAAATTAGACTGTGCTGTACATGTAACTTTTGCCTAATATTCATTTATCCAAGTTTCACTTCATATAGATGTCCGTTGTTGATTAAAACAGTTGAATCAAAACATGTAGCATGATTGGAGAGATTCTGAAAAGGATTCTGATTTATACCCTATCTCAGCCATCAGTTTGACAGGCCCTGTTGGAGGGTGAAGAGAGTGGGTGTCTAAAATTGGAGGACAAAGCTTTACCATATTCTAACATTCTAATGGCCCCAAAGATCTGATGAGAAAAGGTGTAGCAAGATTTGATGATTTCAATGCCCGGATTTCCTGCTGTATTTGGACAGGTCAACTCGATGAAGGGATGGGTGGGTGGGATTTGGGGGATGCTCTTGAATCTCTTCCAACATCAAGCCTCTACATATACTCTCTTGTTACCATAATCTGGATGTACTCTCAAGGTACCATAATCTGGATGTACTCTCAAGGTACCATAATCTACATGTATTCTCAAGGTACCTTAATCTAGATATACTCACAAGGTACCGTGGTCTAGATGTACTCACAGGACCATAATCTACATGTACTCTGAAGGTACCGTAATCTACATGTACCGGGTACTCTCAAGGTACCATATTATATACTCACAAGATACCGTGGTCTAGATGTACTCACATGACCATAATCTACATGTACTCTCAAGGTACCATAATCTAGATATACTCACAAGGTACCGTGGTCTAGATGTACTATCACGAGACCATAATCTACATGTACTCACAAGTTACCATAAATCTACATGTACTCTCAAGCTATTGTAAGGTACATGCACTCTCAAGGTACCATAATCTAGATATACTCACAAGGTACCGTGGTCTAGATGTACTATCACGAGACCATAATCTACATGTACTCACAAGTTACCATAAATCTACATGTACTCTCAAGCTATTGTAAGGTACATGCACTCTCAAGGTACTATAGTCTGGATGTACTATCACGGTACCACGATGTACTCTCGAGGTACCGTATTCTACATGTACTCTCAAGCTATTGTAAGGTACATGTACTCTCAAGCTATCGTAATCTACATGTGCTCGCAAACTACATTAATAAACATGTATTTCAAGCAACATTACCCTACTTCTAATTTTTCAAACAGCAATTTTAGCAGAAAAAACATATTTATGTCAACTGAGGCTAAATACTGGGGCTTGGATATGTTATTTATCCCAAGAACTGAAAAGCCAGCTGAAATTTGTAGAATGATAGCAGAATTTCTCTCTGCAGACGCCTAAAGTTAAGTTTTGCTGTCTAAATAATTAGAAGAAATGGGGTAATATACAATGTACTCTCAAGCTGCAGTGGTATTAGTCATGTACTAGCAAGATACCATAATCTACATGTACTCTCAATAGAGTCCAGGAACGAGTGCTAAAAGAGACAGGATTTTTATTATCAAGCTGAATTTGAATGAATCTGTTAAATCTATTTCTAGTCTGTTCTTGAGATTAGAGTTAATGTTTAATTATACATATCACCATTAATAAATGCAAATTTTTATACACACACAGGCATCTATATGTACATTATCACTTTCATTGGGGGAAAGCTGCAGAAGTGATATGCTGAACTTTGATATGTATACTCGACAGTGGAATACATTTTTTGTGACAACTGGCCCGAGTTGATAATATACCCAAGTTATTATAGCGAGAATATAGCTTTTGAAAAAAATTATACAATTCTTCCTAATTGTTTATAATTTTTCCCTTCCCAGAACTATGGTAAGGTCTCTAATACATTTGTAATTCAATCAAATTTGGGCCACCTTGTAACTCCATTACATTAACAACTTTAATAGATTGAGGGACATATTCTTTTGCCGACATCTGCTTCTCAATTGTGAGCAGGTCTGTATCAGAGCAGGGTTCGTGCATCACCTTGAATATCCTTGAAAATGACAGCTTAGAAGGCATTGAAAAGCCTTGAAATTTTTTATTTATTTTTATTTCTTTTTTATAATATTTTTTATTTTCATATAATTATAAGTACGGCATATTTACAGACAATTATAATGACACATGAATATGCGATATACATTGAAGGGTACATCTACCCACACAAAAATACACATGTACTACACAAAGACTTGAAAATTAGAAAATTATGACCTGAAAAGACCTAAAAAATGGTCCTTTGTTGTCAATTTGATTGTCCACTTGTAGCTTGAAGTTGTACTGGCCTTTACCATCGGATGGTAAAATTTATGCCATCATAGCAGTATATATTTTGATCATCCATGAACGAATTTCCAAATCTGTTCGAAAGACAATGCATGGACAAAAAATTGTTGACGGGACGTTCCTACTTGTGTTTAAGTAAAAACAAAAATATTTTATGCAAATTGATCTGCATACATGTAGCTTCAGTGACCCTAAAATTATGCCTTGAAAACAGAAAGTACTATTAACCGGAAAAGACCTTAAAAATTGAAAGCTTCAAGGTGTATGGACCCTGTCAAATCTGAACATATTTGCGAATATTTCCTGGAATTGCCTGTGTAAAGTTTGTTTTTAAGTGAGCAAATGAGACCTTACCATATGTTATAGGGTATCACTATCTCTTCCTTGAATTGTGTAAAACGTGGAACTGTAATAGTGTCTGAATTGGGGAGGATCATCAATGTGTACTGTTACATGTATCAAGCTATGAATGTATACGTGTCCCTTTGCTTACAACTATAAATCTGAAAAGCATAATTTGTATGGTCTGATTTCAGTCCATCTTTATGTCTATAATTGTGAACTGGCCATACTGCTATGGGTGATGAAGCTGTGCATTAGTCTGTGTACGGTAATTCCCCTGATAATTCGATCACCGGAAGTGCAGCAAAAATGGCTTATATCTGGAAATATTCTTCATGGTACCAGCTACCAAGTATCACATTTTGTCATAATATGATTTTTCTTCAATTTAAATGAAGGATGGGAATCTTACTTTTTCTCTGTGTTTGAATAACAGAGTTGAAAAGTGACATTCCTGTGATTGACTAATTAGGGAATTACCGTATCGATGTAAACATTGGTACCGCTCTGAAAAAGGAAATAGAAATATAATTGGGAAAAAAACAACAAATTGCCTGAGAATCAACTAATTAACTTTATTACACCCAAGGTCGCTATATAGCTGAAATATTGCTGAACGCGACGTTAAACCTTAATTCTCTCTCTCTCTCCTGCATATCATGTTACGCCAAAGTGAACTTCTTATACCAAGAGACAAATATGGGAAGAAAGTATCACAAAATTCTGAGGCTTATCAATTGTGTGACTGCCTTTAGAAGGAGATTGTTAATGCATGGCAAGCTGTATATCAAATCAATCGAGGAAATGTATGAACTGCACAGTCGTAAAATAATGATTGTCATTTTTATACGCCCGCCAGAAAGGCGGACGTATTATGTGATGGCGGTTTCCGTCCGTCCGTCCGTGTGTCCCTCCGTCCGTCTGTCCGTCCCCCGTGTCCGGTCTATATCTGGAACACTTTCCTATTTACAGTTCCAATTTTTGGTGAGTGGATACCCTATGGGGAGACGATGTGTCACGTACAAAAATGAAGGTCGAGGTCAGAGGTCAAAGGTCACTGGCCTGAAAAACAAGAAATCCCTGAAGTGTTCGTGTCCGGTCTATATCTCTGAATGTTTTCTATCCACAGTTGCAATTTTTTGGGAGTGGATACATCAGGTGGAGACGATGTGTTGCGTACCGAAATTCAGGTCGAGGTCAGAGGTCAAAGGTCACTGTTGCCTAAAATCAGGAAATTATTGATCATTGATAGTTTTTATCTACAGTTCTAATTTTTGGTGAGTGGATGCCCTAGGGAGAAACGATGTGTTGCATACCAAATGTAGGTCAAGGTCAAAGGTCAGTGGTACCGAAAAATCAGGAAATCATTCAAAATTTCTTATTTTTTGTGAGTGGATTCAATGGGGGGAAATGAAGTGTTGCATACCAAACATGTAGGTCAAAGGTCAAGGTCACTGTGACCCCAAAATCATGAAATTGTTCAAAATCATGATTTTTTGTGTCCATTGATATATTAAGGGGAGACGATTTGGTCATGTACCAAAATTTAGGTCCAGGTTAATAGTCAAGGTCACTGTGACCCCAGAATCAAGAAATTTTTAAAAATTACTTTTTTGTGTCAGTAGATATATTAGGGGGACATGATGTCACATACCAAAATGTAGGTCAAGGCCGAAGGTTAAGGTCACTGTGACCCCCAAAATTATGAAATTGTTAAAAATCATGATTTTTGTGTCCATTGATACACTGAGGGAAGACGATGTGTCATGTACCAAAATTCAGGTCAAAGGTCAAGGTCACTGTGACCCCAAAATCAGGAAATCATTAAAAGAAACATTTTCATATGCCTGTCGAAGAGGTCATGTAATGCGATATTGCGTTTTGTCCAGTCATTCATTAACATTTGTTTTCCATGCAATATCTCTGGTTTCAAGGTATGGATTGGTACCAAACTTTGGGTATACCTTACTCGCATGGCAAAGAGGAGCCATATTCATTTTGAGATTAATTTGTCAAAGGTCAAGGTCACAGTCCCCCAAAAGTTTAGCTAACTATATGCATTAGGTTGGAATATTCAGAGTTGTCTCCCCTACATGTATATGGCATTTGTCGTGTGGAGTTGTCTCCTATGTTTGATACATGTAAGAAACAGCTACATTCAGTTAAACTGTTGTGAAATAAAAACCGTACATTTACTAATTTAAGGAGGTGAGGGGTCCTTTATGAACTTGTACCTGTTTGTTAACTCAAGAACAAAGGTTTACTTCATGACTTTCTTCACATTTTTTTTCATGAACAATTTCCTCACCTGAAAGGAATTCATTTAAAGGGAAACTACTATTTTCTTGTGTTTGACTATTGTCGATTTCAGTGTGGGATATGTGAGCTCTCGGCTCTTGTTTCAAGGTCACCTAGTTACCAAGAGTTCAGACCATTTTAGTTTATCATTCAATATAAGATGTGAAATATGTTACATGTACATTCTCAGAAGCACAAAATCGTAGACCGTTCTCTGGATTGCTAGCTACCAATTGGGATCAAGGCCATTGAAATTCAGACCAGTGCAATTCCAGATATATGGGCGTATATTGAAGCCCCTTGGGCTCTTGTTATATGCCTGTCATTAAACATCGTCATGCGATATAGTGGGTTCCCGGGTGTGAAAAGGAATAGGACCCAACGTTGTGATATGACTGAAATATAGTTGAAATCGACGTTAAATCATATTCACTCACTCACCCCAAACTTTGGCATACCTTACCCATGGAGAAAAGAGGAACACTAGTCATGTTGAGGTCTCAATAATTATTCCGTATTGAGAATCGCTCGGTGGCCGTCAATTCATACGCAACACCAAATTTTGATTCTTCAAAGTCACCTCTTTGATGATTTGTATCCCAGTCACGCTTTTATTGTAGATGTTCAACCTCCGCACGTCCTCGGACATGGACAAGATATGTCTGCCGCCCGGCACACTGCCTCGAACTCGAAAGGAACAAGTTGGTGCTCTGATCTGTATCCTAAACCTTCTTGGCATATTGTAAGGTGATGTCATCTCTCTACTCAGCAACCCTGTTACCCACAGCCGAACCAACCAAAGCCACGAGGAAACACCACGAGTCGGACAATTAAGCCTCGAGATCAGCATAACACCACCATCCACCATAGCGAACCAGATGCTCGAATCTTCACACGTCAACTCAACAAATCCGGCCACACCCTCAGTCAAATTCAGCATCACATCGGACATCACAACACAGCCCATCACGGTAGGGACTCTCCTGCACCCTCGAACTCCAACACAAGCAGTCACCACGCGGCGGTCTCATTCGGATGCGACTTGAACACACCACAACCAGCTTATCAACATCCTCGACGGAGATAGTATTGGCGACTTGAAACTGGACACCTTCTGAACTAGTCAAGTAGCATGACTCCGAGGCGATTCACTGACGAAAATAAAACGTCAGAAAACAGTTCAGAAATTCACATCCACACATTCCCAAGTTCCAAATTAATTTTGTATCGTCGATTCGGTTTCACAATACGCCAAAAATAGCAGCCAGAATCACTTACTTGCATTCCAAATGCAGTCAAAAAATGTAAACATCTCCACCATCTTGATACAAGGGCTTTTCCAAAGATTATACTCCCCACTCACTCACCTAAGGACGGGTTTCCCCACAAACGATTTAGTTGAAATTATGTTCTATTCATTTTTGGTACTTTATAATGTGGAATTCAAGATAGGTGTTGATGAAAATATAAAGTTCTATTTATTTTCATCAGAAAATACAAATTTTCAGGGGTAATTCCGGACCATTCAATGGGAGAGTGGGTGTAATATTTTTTCTCGGCTGTATTTGGGATGCAAGTAGGCCTAAGTTCATTCATAATTTTGGTGTATCGCGAACCCGGATGGACCATACATTATGACAGTGGAACTTGGGGAATGTGTGAATGTGAAATTCTGAACTGTTGGAATTGGTTTTCTGGCGTTTTATTTTCGTCAGTGAATCGACTTGGATTGTACGGCATGACTGATAAAAAAAATCAGTCCTGTTACTTGACTAGTTTTGAACGATCTCCAGGTAGAAACCAATGTCCGCATGACTACTCTTACCAAAGGCTGGCTCAGTGTCTGGTAAATTGTAAAAAAATTTAGTTAAGTCAAAATAAAGATATCGGAACACAGCTTGAACCGTAACGCTCACAAGATTGAGTGGTTTAAAGCAGATCACCGTACCTGGGTAAAACAAAATGGGTCCACAAATTTAAGAAAAATGTCCTACAGATAGGTATGCTTCTTGGTGCCATCTTGGCGTCTCTGGCTACCTCATTGCTTGGTGAACTATTTGGGCCAATAAGGGAGGATACAACAAAAAATGACCTGGTCGAACCACGACACCTCCAAACCTTCCACTCTCCACACCTGAACCAACCCACTGTGAAAAATGCTGCAAACACTCGACGAGAAGACTAGTCAGCGTAGCAGGATTTAAGCTACGGTCACGAAGTGCAACGGTTCAATCAGGCTTTCTAATAGCTCACATGTGTGAGCCAACACAAGATATCAGCAGTCACGCAATCTTTGTCTCCTCCACAGTCACTGTCACCAGCCCAACCACCAGCAGCTCAACAGTGGGTCGAAGATGGAGAAAAGTGTAGTATTTTTTTTCTTACATATTTTGAATCGGTCCGTTCAAGTTTCCGTATATTTGATGTCGTTAACGTATCGTCCAACTGTATGCGAAATGTCCTGACGTGATTTTGTGGATTTACTGTGTTGTGAGCGCTTGTTTCTTCGTCTTCTCGTGCTGTGCTCATAGTACTGATCTACCTTAGTTCAACAAGCTGAACCCTGCTGACATTTAATTTTGTGATATTGACAATGCAGGGTTCAGCCGTTGAACCGAAATTTCCTATCGCAAAATTTTCGCCTCCCGACCTGGGTAACAGCGGGTGGATTTGCGCTCATAAAAAAGCAATAATACCTACCGCTTTGTGCTCGTTTGGATAGAATACGTATTTGCCTACTTCCCTGGCCATTTATTTTCTCTGTCCAGCTTCTTTCATTTCCATAAACGGCAAAAGAAAAAAATATCATCGCGGACGATCTTCCAAAACGAAATCCGCCGCCATTTTGAAATGTCACTATGGTGGCACGAGACTAATTTGTAAATTCGGGATTGTAGACAGGAAGGTCGGAAACGGCTCATTCATAAGGCTGTCACATTATCTGCATTTAAATGTAAAATTGTAACTATCGATATCAAGCATAATGGAAAGGTCAGCGTACTGAGAAAGGTAATTCATGAGATTTTTCATCTCCCTAGGCGACTGGGTCGACTGAGCGGATTCAGTTTTTCCGACTCTTGTAATCCTGAATTTAGAATAACCTCACGTGAGAGAATCAGGTTCAAGTGACAGTGTTTGAAAATGGCGGCGGATTTCGTGTTTGGAAGATCGTCCGCGATAATATTTGTTTCTTTTGTCGTTTATGGAAATGAAAGGAGCTGGACAGAGAAAATAAATGGCCAGGGAAGTAGGCAAATACGTATTCTATGCAAACGAGCACAAAGCGGTAGGTATTATTGTTTTTTTATGAGCGCAAATCCACCCGCTGTTACCCAGGTCGGGAGGCGAAAATTTTGCGATAGGAAATTTCGGTTCAACGGCTGAACCCTGCATTGTCAATATCACAAAATAAAATGTCAGCAGGGTTCAGCTTGTTGAACTATGATCTACCTGTGACTTCATTTGCACCTTACCCGTTTGATTTACCTGTGCTGACTTACCTGTGCTGACTTACATGTACCTGTGCATTCATGTCGTCTGCTATTGCGAATTTGTCGAACCGTTTACATGTACTCTGCATTTGGTGGACAAGGGGCCTTTCAGGTCGTCTGGCTGTATTGTTTCGTAAAGTCGTTTGTCCATGCAGGTTTTGAGTTGGGGACATTCCGGTGTGATGGATAAGAATATCCTGGTGATTAGTGTCCCTTTTCATATCCTTTTCTATTGCAACGTGACGAAATATATCCTAGCTGGGTTAGAAGATAGGGGCCAGACACTCGTAGCCACCGGACATTCTATCCTCCACACCGGTACTGGGCCGAATCCAGTTGTCCAGAGGATGGTCCTTGAATTGATGACCCGGGATATCACGATCAATGTGTTGGGGTTACAAGTCTTTTCGATGTAAATCTCTAGTATTCTTATCATCGTGTTGAAGTATCTGTATGCTGGCTGTCGGTTTTCGTCAACTCCTGTGTTTTGGCTCGGTTCTTTAAGAAATATGGCAAAGTACAGACCATTGGCAGTTGTTCAACGCCGTCTTTCATTTTCGAGTCGGACATCATAAAAGTTGTGCTGGTGACTGTGACGAATTCCCTGCTGTATGACTATAAAATTCAGGATAATCCTGTTGTGTTGACCGTCCGTCCGCCCCGTTGTTTTCGATGTTCCAACTAAACGTGACGTTAGTAGTAGTAAAAGACCCGATGCGGTCGTATTGACACCAGGGGGCGCCACCAGTCTCGTGACGTCACTTTCGGTTCCGGTCACATGACCGCAAGTGACCCTTGACACCTGCGCATGCGCACAATACCGGATATTAATAATGGTGCGGAAGGTCACTTCCGATCACGTGACCGGAACCGAAAGTGACGTCACAAGACTGGTGGCGCCCCCTGGTGTCAATACGACCGCATCTGGCCTTTTCAATAATAAAACCACATCAACTTTTACAATACGTCACAGTCCGTGACCTCCACAGCACTCCCTATCGGAAGTACATCAATATGATGGAGTTTAACCTTGATGTTAGGTCAAAACGGACCTCAAAATGGTGCACGGGGATCAAAGGTCACTTCGACACAGTTTAACTTTTGTTAACTACGGTATAATAGGCCCGCAATGTCCGGGAATATAATGTTGGTCACCTGACAACCTGGAGTTATCTCCCCCCTAGTTCCAGTTTTTTGCCACCAGGGCAACAAACATGTGCTATATATATATATATCGATGCGCAGGGGTCAATATGTATCGCACGTTATTCTCAAACCGGGTCCCCGACAATATCGCCAGCTCTATGCCCAGCCTAAATGGCCAGTGAGGAATTCTCAGTTTCTCCATACAGGTTTCCCCAAAACCGTATTGGCACGAAAAAAATACATGAATCCATGGGAAGTAAGACTTATAGTAATAAACATAATCTATAGGTGTTGGACGATGTTATTATGACGACTCTAGGATCAGTGCGACCCCAGGGTGGAGCGTTTATTGTCCAGTTTGCACAATGAAACAAACCTGGCGAATTTCAACATGGCGGCCGCACAACGTTCGTCCTACGTATGATGACCGACAAGGAAGACAACTCTGACAGGGCGAATCCTCTGTGGCGCAAATTCCCGCTGATCTCCCCTGATTCGCAAATTTGCATCTATACGGGGAATGCCTGTATGGGGTATAGGGGTGGTCATTTTTTTTCTTGTGGATTTTACTATGGGTTGTGGGATCTTGTTTTCTTCGTCTCGAGCTGTAGAACACGATGGGAGGGGCCTAGAAGCTAAGCGGTGAATTTTTTTGAAAAAGTCAAAAGGTATAACATAAAATGGGTGTACCACATATGCATCTAGGTGTTACGATAGGGTGTTAAGGTGTTACTATAGTGCGTTAAAGTGTTAAGGTGTTAAGATTGGGCGTTAAGGCATGACAACAGGCGTTGACGGGCGTCTGCATTTCGATGAACTAGTGTCAATTCCATGAAATATCTTTAAAAATCTGAGATTCTGAGCTAGTTCACCAGGGCGTTGAAGCGTTAAGCTAAGCGTTGGCGGGCGTTACTGTCCATAACAACAGGCGTATTCCCAAAATGTGCACAGTCGACGTTCAACTATCAACATGGGTTATACTTGCTCTGAGTGCGAACGCACGTTCACGAGACATTACAATATGATGCGACACCAGAAGAATATACATGGGATTGAAGACACCGATGAGTTCATTGAGGCGGATGCAGATACAGAGACTGCGAGTCCACCGACTGATACCGAAACCGAGATTGCTGAGAGTCTATCTACTGATACGGAGAGCTTGACCTCCGATAGTCCACCTACATCCCAGTAAAGGGAGGCAGAACCTACCTTCTGGGATCGTATTGTGCATGAAGCTATTCATAGTTATGCTGCGATAATCGAAGACGGCGGACAGGATAACTTACAACAGGCGTACATCGAAATGCGCCCCTGCATCAGGAAAACAGCCATGGCCATCTATAAATGGTATAGCCTGCTGCCACTTGAAATGAAAGGCGACCCCATGCACAGGTCCATCACGAAGACCAAGCGTCACTTGGAAGAGGATTTGGGGTTACCACCCACCGAGGCCTTGGAAAATACGATCAAAATGCGCAAACAACTGTTTGAGAATATGTTGCCTCCACAGTATCCTGGCCTGCCCTACGACGATTACAACAAACGGATCAGAGCGAACATGATCGAGGATAGAATTTTCTGAAGTGGCGACTTCTAATTGGATAAGAGCAGCCGAGAATACATCTAACAAGCAAGAACGAATATGACGGATACAGCGGCAAATGGTTGTTGTTGTTCTCTCACCTGCCTACATCATGGCATCAAGGTGTTTTGCTAGGGCGTTAAGGCGTAACGACAGGCGTTGACGGGTGTCACCGCATTTCGATGAATTAGTGTAAATTCCATGAAATATCTAGAAAATCAGAGCTTCTGGGCTAATTCACCAGGGCGTTGAAGCGTAAAGCTTGGCGTTGCTACAAGATGCCACCTCACACGACTCATTCGGACCACGGATGGTCCATCTCTACCTCTAAAATGCCCACTTTGGCTACTAATCCTACTGATGACGTCGCAGATGACATGGACATCACTCCGGTCGTGGTCTATACCACGAGAGCTACAAGATGACACCTCACATGGACCACGGATGGTCCCTCTCTACCCAAACACCTTCTTTCACACCTCTAAAATGTCCACTTTGGCTATTACTCGTCCTGATAACGTCACCAATGACGTCACAGTTGACGTGGACATCCCCCAAGTCGTGGTCTACACCCCGAGGGCTTCACTTTGACACCGCACACAACGCATTCGGACCACGGATGGTCCCTCTCTACCCCAAACACCTTCCTTCACACCACCAAAATTGCTGCTTTCTATACTATGGCCAAATTGCGCATGCGCGGAGTGATGAAAAAACGGAATAGACACCCATCCCGTCGAATGCTCCCTCACGAGTGCTACACATTGATACCTCACTCGACCCAATCTGCCATACCCTTTGTCTACTGCGCATGCGCAGAATGACGTCAGTTCCACGTCACACCCCTCCCGTCGGATGCACTCTCGCGTATGCTTCACATCGATACATCCCAAGACCCCATCGGACCACTAGGGGCCCATCTCGACCCCAAAACGTCTATTTCCATACATTTTGTCTACTGTGCATGAGCAGAATGACGTCAGTTCCACGTTGCACCCCTCCCGTCGGATGCTCCCTCCCGTCGGATGCTCCCTCACGTCGGATGCTCCCTCACGAATGCTTCACACTGATACCTCCCACGACCCCATCGGACCAATATTGGCCCCTCTCGACCCCGAAACGTCCATTTCCATACACTTTGTCTACTGCGCATGCACAGAATTACGTCAGTTTCACGTCTCACCCCTCCCGTCGGATACTCCCTTACGTATGCTTTACAATGATACCTCACTCGACCCCATCGGACTACTAGGGGTCCACCTAGACCCCAAAACGTCCACCCCAGCGCTACTTGCCCAGTGCGCATGCGTACAGTGACTTTTTAAAAAAAGTTCACCGCTTAAATTCGGGACCCACCAATCGTGTTCTACGTGGTGAGACGAAGACCAGAAGATCCTGCAATGAACATGTGTGGGTTTTCCATTAGGTTCAACATTGGCCACTGCGCCAGTATGGACCTATCCACACCAACCCAGATCTCCCTGAACTTTTCAAAAAAATTCACCGCTTAGCTTCTAGACCCCTCCCATCGTGTTCTACAGCTCGAGACGAAGAAAACAAGATCCCACAACCCATAGTAAAATCCACAAGAAAAAAAAAAGACCATCCCTATACCCCATACAGGCATTCCCCGTACAGATGCAAATGTGCGAATCAGGGGAGATCACCGAGAATTTGCGTCACAGAGGGTTCGCACTGTCAGAGTTGTCTTCCTTGTCATCATACGTAGGACGAACGCTGTGCGGCCGCCATGTTGAAATTCGCCATGTTTGTTTCATTGTGCAAACTGGACAATATACGCTCGACCCTGGGGTCGCACTGATCCTAGAGTCGTCATAATAACATCGTCCAACACCTATAGATTATGTTTATTACTATAAGTCTTACTTCCCATGGATTCATGTATTTTTTTCGTGCCAATACGGTTTTGGGGAAACCTGTACGGAGAAACTGAGGGTTCCCCACTGGCCATTTAGGCTGGGCATAGTGCTGGCGATATTGTCGGGGACCCTGTTTGAGAATAACGTGCGATACATATTGACCTCCATATATATGCCCTGGTGGCAAAAACTGGAACTAGGGGGAGATAACTCCAGGTTGTCAGGTGACCGGACATTATATTCCTGGACATTGCGGGACTTTTATACCGTAGCTAACAAAAGTTAAAATGTGTCGAAGTGACCTTTGACCCCCGTGCACCATTTTGAGGTCCGTTTTGACCTAACATCAAGGTTAAACTCCAGCATATTGACGTACTTCCGATAGGGAGCGCTGCGGAGATCACTGACCGACGTATTGTAAAATTTGATATGGTTTTATTATTCAAAAGGCCCGATGCGGTCGTATTGACACCAGGGGGCGCCACCAGTCTTGTGACGTCACTTTCGGTTCCGGTCACGTGACCGGAAGTGACCTTTGATCCCTGCGCACCATTATTAATAGCCGGTATTGTGCGCATGCGCAGAGGTCAAAGGTCACTTCTGGTCACGTGACCGGAACCGAAAATGACGTCACAAGACTGGTGGCGCCCCCTGGTGTCGATACGACCGCATCGGGTCTTTTACTGCTACTACTACTGACGTTAAACCTTAATTCTCTCTCGATCGATGTTCCAAAGAGGGTCACACGCGAAAATCGTGCGAAACGGTGATTCCTGCAGGGTCGCGGAATTCGAAGTGGGAATGTAGAAATTGATGAAATGAAGATGCTGAATCTCAATCCCTTGGAGAAAGCTTGGGAAAGCTATGTGCGGTTGGACCGACGAAGTTTCACCTCAGTAAAAGTTCACATCCAACACACAAGTGAGATAGAAAGTTTGATACTAAAATATCAGAATGTTAGCGTTTGCATCTGAAAATTACAACAACAACAAAATAAAAGTCCGACGTATCTGCATAAGCATAATAAAGTTCCTAAAATTGAAAAATGAGATCTGAACCAATGGTTTTACATCTATATTTTGGCATGAAAAAAGATAGATCAGTGCACTCCAAAAGTTGAGGATCGGAGATTGATTTGCGCATCTAGCCATTTTTATGTTCGTTCAGTGTTTAAAAATCGATAGCAATGTCAAAATACGCCAAAAGCATCATTTTACATCTAAGTTTGAAAGAAATCTCGACAGGCGGAAGGCTTCGGTCCCGATAAGGTGAAAGAAAGCGAGTTCCGTATAAGGTATATTCTAAAACCGGTACATTTCTACACAAACCGAACATATATAAAATGCCCACGAGGGATCCTATAGCAGGAAAGTATAAGTCCCACTTCAAAACCGTTTCTCCGCTTGTTCTTCAGTCTAAAAAATGCGGTTCTCGAAAGTCGGAAATATGCTGTCAAAATGCGCCAGAACGAGTCATTTCAGGTCTAGATTTTCAAAAATAAATCCAGGGAGCCATGCCCTCGGACCAACCTAGCAGGGCTTCTCGCCTTCAGCGCTTGCGTTAACTAAACTTGTAGGTGGAAGAAAGGAGTTCCTTGAGGTATCTTACTACATTTACATAGCTCTAAAATGTTTTCCGAAGTCCGCAAATCTCGTCAAAATGCACCAAAACGCTAACATTTTACTAAATTCAGATTATGAAAATCCAAGGATGTAACAGCTTTTCTACGTTTCACTCTTAAAAATACAGTTTTGTTCAATAGTCCGATACCGGGTCAGCAAATAAGGCCATAATTTCATGAAACATCTTTACATAATATTTCTCAAACTCTGTAATTCATATCACCAAAACGGTATCGAGAGTTTCTTTGCTGATACATTGTTGTCGCTGGCTATATTTACATGGCAGCAAAGACAGCTGATCTGAGTAGTAGTATAAACACCGTTCGACGTAATGGCGCCTCACTGCGCATGCGCGAGAAAGCGGTGTGCGCGGGAGTGTTGTGCGCAGGTATGAGCTTTTGTGGCGGTGTTCTGCGCAAGTGTGACGTCATGTATGACGTCACTTCCGGTCCGCGTGAATCGGGCGTGTGTATTCCTCCGCGGTGATGCGATCTGGTGGTGATGCGGTCTGCCTCCGCGGACAGAAAGTAGTCCCAAATTCTCCGGCATTCTCCGAAAATCTTCAGGGGCGAGAGGGGTCCCTAGTGCACCGATTGGGTCGTATGAGGTATCAATGTGAAGCATTCGTGAAGGGGCATCTGATGGGGTGGGTGTGGGGTTGAAATATCGTCATTCTGCGCATGCGCGGTAGACCAAGGGTATGGAAATAGACGTTTAGGGGTCTAGGTGGGTAACTAGTGGTCCGATGGAGTCGAGTGAGGTATCAATGTGAAGCATATGTGAGGGGGCATCCGATGGGCTGGGTGTGGGGTTGGAATATGGTCATACTGCGCATGCGCGGTAGACCAAGGGTATGGAATAGGCGTTTTGGGATCTAGGGGAGCCCCTAATGGTCCGATGGAGTCGTATGAGGTATCAATGTGAAGCATTCGTGAAGGAGCATCCGATGGGGTGCGTGTGGGGTTGGAATATCGTCATTCTGCGCATGCGCAGACAGGGAATTGTGGGAAAAGGGTATGGAAATAGGCGTGTTGGGGTCTAGATGAGCCCCTAATGATCCGATGGTGTCGTATGAGGTATCAGTGTGAAGCTCTCGTGAGGGAGCATCCGCCTGGACTAGTGTGTCGTCCGTTGTCAACATTCTGCGCATGCGCAGACAGGGAATTGTGGGAAAAGGGTATGGAAATAGACGTTTTGGGGTCTACATGTGTAGGTAGGCCCTAATGGTCTGATTGAGTCGAGTGTGGTATCAATATGTGAAGCATATGTGAGGGGGCATCCGACGGGGTGGATGTGACGTAACACTGACGTCATTCTGCGCATGCGCGGTAGACCAAGTATACGGAATAGACATTTTGGCGCCGACATGGGTCACTATGGGTCCGATGGAGTGGTATGAGGTCTTATTTTGAAGCTCCCGTGAAGCAGCATCCGACTGGACTCATGGTTCGTCCGTGTTCAAGAGTCTGCGCATGCGTAGTCTGGCCGTAGTATAGAAAGCAGGCATTTTGGGGGTGCGTGGCAGTGTGTTTGACCAACCACTATGGGTCCATGGTTGTGGTTTGGTGGTGTGGGTTCTGCACACAGACGTCACTTCCGGGTTTCACTAAAACTACCTCCGAACCCAGAAGAGTTCCAATTTTCCCTTACACGTAGGGTCCGGATTTTCAACATCCAAGATTTCCCCGGCCCGGCCGCAGCGCGCGCGGGTTATCCGACCGCACGCGCGCGGGTTAAAGGGAAGTTTCGAAAGTGTGTAAGGGCACTATCACATCGGGGTATATATTTCATCCAAGTACAGCGGAAAGCGGTTGTCGTGAATAACAACAAGTTCAGCAATGTTTATACAGTTTATTATCCCCAATGTTACATCATACCCAGACTGGGGGAGCCGCCCTGAGTATGTTTAGTATGTTCACAGCAAAACAAATTGAAATATCAAACACCATGTTTTATTATTTAACGCACCGTCACATTTCATGTCAACGATCAGCATGTAGACATAGAGAGTATATACGGCATGTTATGCTATTCATCAGTGCAAGGGTGACGCATTCAGCCGATGGGGTTGGTCGATCAGTTTGGTAACGAAGAACGTAACATTGGTGACCCTCTCTACGACCCATTGTGTGTTGGGGCGTTCACGATGTGCCCATCTCAAGGGATCCACGGTGTCCAGTTTCTCCAGTATCGTCTCTAGCGACGCCCGGTTAATGATGGTGAACGGCTGGTCAAACACATGGCTGTTATTACTTGCATAATAATACCGTAACTGGTCCGTCTCTTTGTGACGTAAGATGTACCCGAAAACGACATTCAATTTGAAGACCGTAGCTTGGTCATTGAAGATGGCTTCCACGTAGCTGCGTAGAAGGGTGAGGTCGGTGAGTGGGAAATTGTAGATATCTGGAATAGGCCGATCACGGTGGAAATAGATGGCGCCGATAGATGTCACTCACTGGATGGGCGTCCTGTAACAGATCGCTAGGAACATGTTCGATGTCGTCAGGCGTATGACTAGCAACAATAATGCTAGGGACTGGCTGCATATCTAGGCTCTTCTGAACTGTGGGTACAGGCGGGCTCTCTGTGATCGCATCACCAGTGGCATTCGTCTCCCCGGGCTCATCTTCACTGGGTCTGACCCTCCTGGGTGCTACTTTAGTGGGAAGTTGTCGCCCAAGCCGTAAAGACGGGGCATGAATCAAACGCTGATGCCGTCTTAACTGACTGGGTCGTTTGAAGAGTTGACCACATTCATTACATTGTTCCGTCGCGTCCTCGTGGAATGAGCGTATGTGGCGCAGTAAAGGATCCTCCCGATTAAATGACCGTGCGCAGGTCATACAAGTATACCGTGCGCTGTTGTGGATGGAGGACTCGTGCCGTCGCAAATCTTCTGGGCGAGTAAAGTGCTTCTGGCAAGTTGTGCAAGTGAACATCTTGGTGCTGTTTCGTGCCATATAGGTCTTCTCCGCGATGATATCTACCCCCGTGTGTTTAGTGATTATGTTTTCCACCATGGGCAGATCACATATATCGGCCACATGCTGCATCTCATCAACGAGGCGAATACGGTGCTGTAGAAGCTTAGCTCGGTGAGATGACTCCATGACTGTTGGCTCAGGCTGGTCAGGCAAGTAGCTGCTATGGTGAGATAGGCTGGTGAGGTTCAGGCAAGTAGCTCCTCTCGTCAGATAGGCTCAGGCTGGTCAGGCAGGCTCAGGCTGGTCAGGTCAAGCAGGCCAATGAATGCAGCAATGCCCTAAAAATTCCCACTTTTATACACCTACATAGAAGTACCCGGATGCAGGCGCGGACATCACCGAAAAGACACGGACGTCACCGAAAAGACACGGACGTCACCGAAAAGACACGGACGTCAGCGAAATTCTGGGGGAAACCCCACAGACAGGTCAGTACATGCATTCCTATCATGTTTCCTACTGGTTCCTCCAGCGTGGATGTGCTGTGATGGAGGGGCTAATAAAAGGATTGACCTGTAATCGTTGTTGTTGTTGCTCTCTTTTTTGCACTAACCAATCAGAATAGTACGTATCACGGACTACACCCGTAGAGCTACGTATAGGCGCGCATGTGTGACATGGTCTATAAAACACGTCCCTCTGGATCCCACACCCCCATTCCTACGGTTGCAGAGCCATGACGGACACCCATCCCTATGCGACTCGCATTTTACAGCATGCGACCGTGGTTAATTCATTCACGGATTACCGAGCAGTGGTTCGGTCCATGTTTGCAGATGGCGACGACAACGAGGGGCGACGCCAGATCCTGAAAGAGTTCACAGAAGCGGTCCTCGACAGAGTGCACTCGATGGAGAGGTGTGCCATCAATCACCACTACTGGACTATGACATCCATCCTTGATGCTCGGGCTATGGACCACGAGCGCTCACGCCGGAACCAGCGACGGTTCGTTGGCCTAGTCATGGTCTGTGCCCTATTGACCCTGACGCTGTGGCATTGACAGTGGGACCTGACCATAAATACGAGGGTCAGACACATTGTGCGTCATACACCGATCGTCATTGGGTCAACCATGTCACCGAGGGACCTGACCATAAATACGAGAGACAGTCAGAGGGTGTGTCCTTCACCGTTCGTCATTGGGTGAACCATGTCACCAGTTCTACGAGCCATCCTTCCCCTTACACCCCGGGTGGGGTTACACGTCTATGAAGATAAAGTCACCCTCGTGGAAGACCGTGGAGATGTTTGCTGGTCGCGCGCTGAGACCGTATCGAATACGGTTACGCTACACCGTGACGGCTGGACCAAATTTAAACGGGTGTTGAGTGGTGAGCTCGACGGAAACCTCATCCACATAGACAATGCAATCTACGTACACCGTGGACCCTTCTTCCCACGCCTGGGCCGTTACCAAGACCCTACGCGAGGCTTCACCCTAGACCCCATTCTGTGGACAGCCTTCGAGAAAGTGGTGCCTATTGTGGACCAGCTGTTTGGATTGGATTTGAGAGAAAAATCCGAGAGCGGGAATTATTCTGGATGCTAGAACTTGGGTCAGTGTTTTCGTTTGGTTTAAATGATGTCAGTGGGTTCGGCAATGCTACAAAGCGCCGTTCAAATATATCCAACATTACCCAACTATTTAAACCCCATCCACGGAGACAACGCAGCCATGGTTGGCGAAAGTTTAATAGTTCGGTGATTCACGATCATATCACTTTAAATTACTTAGTGGGGTTAACTAACACACCCAATTGTATACATAGCTTACGTACAGTTCTGTATGCGTTACCTCCGAGAGCTTTAAATCAAATAGCCAGAGATATACAACAATCTGCGTCTTCGGGAAATATAATACCACCAAAAATCAGTAAAGTATGTCAAGATATAGCGTATTTTCGGTTGTATCGTCCAGTGAACATAATCAAAACATCTTAAGATCGGCTTTTCTTGAAACTCAACTACTTAGATAAAGGACTGGACATCACTAATTTACCTCGAATCCTGAATGATCCAGAGGTACGCAACGCTGTACCAAACTATTTTAAGTTCACAGAACCTCCTTGCATTTCATATAAGTACACTAAATCTATAGCCACCAAAATATTCAATTACTCCAACGCTGTCCAGGAGTTTGACTGGAACTTATACACGTCAGCAGGCTATAGTTGTGATTGTGAATCGTCGAACTTTATCTATACACCATGCAAACATATTGTGACTGGTGACCTTGATGTGGTGAGTGATAAGGATCTGAAAATATTGACAGAAGTACTCTTCCCCAAGCAAAACAAGTACTGAGAAACCTCAATTCGCAAGAAGTTCTAGTAAATTCGTCATAGTCCCAGCAGACAAAGCTCCGAATAATATAATATTCATATGTAAATATTACTATTACCAGGTGCTGGTTAAAGAATTGAGTGTAGACATATCTTCATCAAATACGTCTACTTACTCCCAAACTGCATTTACTCAACAATCACAAAAAGTTTCTCCGGGAAAGAGGTATTTGTCTTCCAACCAATCATAACGACATACCAAAACTATACTGGACTCCCAAAATGCATAAATCACCATACAAAGCTAGATTCATAGCTGGTTCTAGAAGCTGCACCACCAAGCGTCTTTCAACCCTATTGACGAGGGCCCTTCAGGAGGTAAAAGCATTTTGGGAAAGGTATTGCGCCACTATTTCTAAAAACTCTGGCGTTGAATGTATGTGGATATTGAAAACTCAAAATGTCTTACGGAAGAACTTGATGCTAAAGGTCACATACCGTATAGACATGTATCCACATGGGATTTCTCGACTCTCTATACCACAATCCCTCATCAGGACCTTATTGCCCGTCTAAGTTCATTAATAGTATCTGTGTTCAGGAAAACTGATCGTAGATATATTAATGTCGGAAACCATAAAGCATTCTTTAGCTCTACTACATACAAGAGATATCATTCATGGGATGTTTCTTTGTTTATAGAGTTGCTTGAATTTCTCATTAAAAATATCTATGTGAAATTTGGCAACACAACATATCAGCAGCATATAGGTATTCCAATGGGTACTAATTGTGCACCCCTGTTGGCTGACCTGTATCTGTTCTCTTATGAATATGACTATATGCAGGCGCTTTCAAAACCGATCCATTCAAAGCCCGTTCCTTCTCATTCACCAAACGCTATATAGACGATCTTCTCGCTGTGGATAATCGCTATATAAATGACACAGTGAAGGATATATATCCACCTTCACTGGATTTGAAGGAAACTACAGATAGCCCTACAGGCACATCATATTTAGATCTCTATCTCTATAAAAAATGAAGCGGGCATTCTCTCTCGTCGACTTTATGACAAAAGAGATGATTACAATTTCGACATCGTAAACTATCCCTTTCTGGACAGTAATATTCCAGTGGGACCTGCATATGGCGTATACATATCTCGATTAGTAGCATTTGCTAGATCCTGTGTTAAATGTGACGATTTT
Organism: Hanleya hanleyi; assembly: GCA_036873755.1. Classification (NCBI taxonomy): domain Eukaryota; kingdom Metazoa; phylum Mollusca; class Polyplacophora; order Lepidopleurida; family Hanleyidae; genus Hanleya; species Hanleya hanleyi. The sequence continues at coordinate 13,419 of JAVTVY010022550.1, read as the reverse complement.
ATTCAACGTCACAAAACACTGGTGCAGAAACTTAAAAATCAGGGCTACTCCACCAAGCGCCTACACTCAAAGTTTCTCAAATTTGGCGATACATATCGCATGCTGATAGCAAAATACGAACGTAGCGTGCAAGATCTATGGCGCTACGTTTCGTAACTTGTGTCTAATTCCGCTTAACCCGGGGCTAGGGGCCGTATGAACCATGTACTTCTAGATCCTCATGGTACTCATATGAACAATCACAATCAAAGCGTGATTGAGATACATCATTCTTTAGATGACTACTTTACAACGAATATTATGGATTAAGAATACTGATCAGCGATACGAATTTGATATTTTTGGAACACCATGATGTCTTGCCGGCATCATTGAAAACTGTTGACCGCTTCTCGCTTGCCGGAAACAATCTGTGTTTATGTATACTATGATTGTCTTTTTGAATTTGGTGGTAATACTGTTATATGGAATGACGGACTAGACGCTTGTAAGTTTACAGATCCACCACACCCCGTGTACAAGCCACATCGAGCTCCACTCCAAGTATACAGTCCATACCTACACCAAGAACACCCACTACGTCTGAAAACCCACGGGATTTCATCCCTCACAGTGAACAGACAACGACGACCGACGTTGTACCCACCACCATCATCACTCACAGTGAACAGACAACGACGACCGACGTTGTACCCACCACCACTCCAGTTCACTCGTACCAAATTTACAAGAGCGGGTTACCACGACAGCGCATACACCTCGAACCATGGACCCTCGGTGGCAGCATCCCTTCACTTGCGTCATCACAGGACCGACGGGCTCCGCCAAAACGCACTTCGTCAGGAACTAGACGCTTGTAAGTTTACACCGGACGAGCGATCATCAGACGAGTTGGAGTGGGCTCGTGCCCTGAGAGAAGCGGCGGCAGAACCCAATGAACAAATGTCTAGCAATGAAGCGGAGACAGACGACGATGCCATTGATTACCCGGCTAGACTCAGTCATCCCAGTGACATGACCACCCGATCCTTTGATCTCACGGGGTTCTCCCTATAAATACGAGAGACAGTCAAATCTGGTACCATTCACATACTGACCATGACGGAGCATATAATACGGGCGTATCTCAGCTTGACCCCCGAGGTTTTCTTGCACGTTTATGCGGATAAGGTCGATATCATGGAGGAGGTGGGAGACATCTGTGATGCAGATCCTACACAACCGTGCCCGGCTCACATTCGTTTGTCTGGGGAGGGCTGGACCAAATTCGAACGGGTGTTGTCTGGCGAACTGGACGGCGACCTCATTCACTTGTGTCACGATGTGTACATCCGACGCGGCCCCTTCTTTGCTCAATTGGCTCGGCTAGATGGGGGTACAGTGCATTTTACCCTTCACCCTTCACCCTGCATTGGAAGATGCCGTGGTAGATGTGGATCAAGTGCTTACGGAGGAAGATCGGTCATCAGACGAGTTGGACTGGTCATTTACCATGGACACTGTGCTGGCAGAAGCCAACGAAGAAAATCAGAAAGAAATTCCGGCACAAGATATACCCGTTATAAATAAACGATAGAGCCAGGGTCCATCATCATTTGTCAACATGAAGCGCTGGGAGAAGGTGTTGGATAACTTATACTACAGTCCCGACAGTCCGGCGGCCTTTAGCGCATTGACGGCTCTCTGTCGAGCGGCCAAACCCCAGGGGATACAACGTGCCCAAGTCCGAGATTGGTTAAGAAAACAAGACACCTATACCTTACATCGATCTGTCCGTCGCCATTTTCTACGGAACCGGGTCATCGTGGGAGGACTAGATGCCCAGTGGCAAGCGGATTTGGTCGATATGAGCGCCTTTGCCAAACACAACGATGGGAATCGGTATATCTTGACGTGCATCGATATCCTATCCAAGTATGCGTGGGTGGTACCCATCCGGACGAAAACGGGGGCGAATCTCATAGCGGCGTTCAAAGACATCTTCAAGACCGGGCGCAAACCCTTGTATTTGCAAACCGACGAAGGAACGGAATTCCTCAACAGAACGTTCCAACAGTTTCTGAAAGCCCAGAAGGTGTTTTTCTTCCATACGTACAACGAGACCAAGGCTTCCGTGGTGGAAAGGTTCAACAGGACATTCAAAGGCCACATGTATAAATATTTCACCTATAAGAATACAAGGCGGTACATCGATGTTCTCCCGAAACTGGTGAGGGGTTACAATCGAGCCTATCACCGGAGTATAAAGAGAGCCCCCATTACCGTGACCCAACGCAATGAAGCCCAAGTCCGGCGTGTCTTGTACCCCAGGCCATCGCAGCGAACGACGAAGGCGGTGTACAAGGTCGGGGACCCTGTACGGATCAGTAAAGTCAAAGGTCAATTTGAGAAAAGTTACTTGCCCAACTTGAGCGATGAGCACTTCCTGATTAAACGGCGCCTACCCCGACAGCAGCGAGTCTATGAACTGGAAGATCTTCAAGGGGAACCGTTGCTAGGGACGTTTTACGAGACGGAATTACAGCCTGTCGTAAAAACACAGCAAGACTACTACACGGTGGAGCAGATTTTTAAAACTGAACGTCGACGTGGCAAACTGTTTCATTTCGTCAAATGGCAAGGCTGGCCCAGTTCCTTCAATTCCTGGGTCGCTGCCAACCAGGTGAAACGACTATGATGCCAGACACCACTGCCGTCATCCTTCATTCCACGTTCGACCATAGTGCTATGGACAAACAGCAGCTGCCTCTGAACACAGCGTCTCCCAAAACGCGCAAAGCGCAAGTGGGCTTTGTGGTGATAGTACTAACCCAGCTGAATGTGTTGTACGGAGGTGTATTTTACGACGTAGCCTATGTCAGCACGCTACTTAACCAACTTAGAACACCAGCCACCAGTGAAACCAGTCTACAGATAGCACCAGTCAACCCCGTATCGAGCCAAGTCATCACCACCACCACACCCCGTGTACAAGCCACATCGAGCTCCACTCCAAGTATACAGTCCATACCTACACCAAGAACACCCACTACGTCTGAAAACCCACGGGATTTCATCCCTCACAGTGAACAGACAACGACGACCGACGTTGTACCCACCACCATCACTCACAGTGAACAGACAACGACGACCGGCGTTGTACCCACCACCACTCCAGTTCACTCGTACCAAATTTACAAGAGCGGGTTACCACGACAGCGCATACAGCTCAAACCATGGACCCTCGGTGGCAGCATCCCTTCACTTGCGTCATCGCAGGACCGACGGGCTCCGCCAAAACGCACTTCGTCAGGAAGCTCCTTCAACACGCCGACAGCATGATCACCCCACCCATTGCCCGAGTCGTGTGGTGTTATGGAGAATGGCAGGCAGCGTATGCAGCAATGCCCCATATCACGTTCGTGGAAGGCCTACCCAACCTGGCCGATTTGGAACCCGACACCTTGGTGGTTCTGGATGATCTCATGGCGGAGACGGATGCGCGGGTCACCCAACTCTTTACCAAAGGCAGCCATCATCGACGGCTCAGCATCATCTACATTGTGCAGAATCTGTTCAGTAAAAACAAAGAACATCGGAACATCAGCTTAAATGCCCACTACCTGGTGGTCTTCAAAAACCCGAGAGATACCACTCAACTGCTGCACCTGGCGAGACAGATGTATCCCGGCCGCACACCGTTTGCGTTGGAAGCCTTCAAAGATGCGACAACCCCTCAGCACGGGTATATGCTCTTCGACCTCAAGCAAGCCACCCCGACCACCTTCGACTACGGACCGGCATCTTTCCTGGAGAGACCCACCACGTGTACATGCAAAAATAATGTAAACACACCCGCAGTGGCTCCCCCAGCTGGAGTGTGTGTTTGATGATGGGGATAATAAAAAGAATTAATACCACAGCATGGTTGACTTTGTCTCTGTTCTCTGAGGTAGATAAAAAGAGCAGAGTTGTGGGTTCTAGCATTAGTTGTACATGATGTCTGCGCGAGTACGGAAGCACGCTCCGACGCTCCGTGTATTGAAGACGGCCCCACCCGAGTTGGTCCGAACCATTGTACGCGGTGCGGACCCTGACATTGTACGCTGTCTGTGCGAGATCGGGTACAACCTGTTAAAAGGCAACGTACTCCAGCTCAGAAGACCAAGTTGACCAAGCATAAGACAGGTCTCCGAACCCTAGTCCAGAAGCGAGTCTCTCAAACACAAAAGAAAAAGGTGTTACAGAAAGGCGGATTTCTCGGGGCCATCTTAGCACCGTTGGCCGCTTCCGTGTTGGGTCCAGTATTGGGTGGACTCTTCGGCCGACAATGAACCACACGAAAAAAATGGTCCTCGTCGAACCACGTCTCCTTCAAAACCTCCAGTCGCCCTACCCTGTCCCACGTACGATGAAGACCATAAACACCCTCGATGAAGAGATGCAACAGATAGCGACAGTGAGAAAGTACAACGGTACAATGAGACGCTTCAACGGTACATGGCGTTCATGGACCAATACAAAGCCCTCTCTACCCTAGCGCCACCACCACCACAACCACCACCACGCGACACACCGCCGACAACAGCCGCCATTACCAGGTGTACCACCCACAGCCCAACAGTGGGTCGAAGACGAAGTGATGAAGAGTGTACCTGCATCGTTCAAGAAACAAGCTGGCCTGGTATTGCAACGGATGAAACAGAATCCTAATATGACTTGGAATGATAAAGGCGAACTCCTGGTACAGAATCAGGTGGTCCCCAGGACCCACATGACGGATTTAGTGAATGACCTGATGCGTCAACGCAGGTCGCACACGGATCCTCGAGGATGGGAGGTCTTCGCTCAGGGCTTGAAAGACATGCATGTGCCACAGGAATTGGTGGGGAATCCCCACCGCTGGGCCTGGATGCAGCGGACCCAGCAATCACCAAGTGACCCACTACCTTCTTGGGAAGCCGAATGGGAACCGGAGTCACCCCCCAAAACACCACCACAACGGGCACCTTCTTTTCAGACCTTTAAAAAACCACCCTTGATCAAGACACCCCACATCTCCAGAGCCGTGACACGTAGCAAGTCACCGCGACGAACACAACACCGGACACAACCGCCCAAGGCCTGGAACACCTATTAAAACCAACAGCAGCAGCAGGACAGCTCAGTCGCCATGTTTTACCTCACCCTACCCAGTAACAGTTCGCTGGATGTGTTTTCTGACAACACCTTGGCCAAGTACGTCACCCAGTTACCGCAACCGTTGCATTTACCTGGACGATGGGAATGTGGCCTCGTGGATATCCAATACCCTTACTCGTGGTACAACGTGCGAGCCAATGAAGTGTGGTACGAGGTGACCTACGAAGGCAAAAACACCCGACTCCCCCTCCCCGAAGGCCAATACGATACCCCCAAGGAGTTCATGCAGGGGCTGACAAGACTGTTGCATTATAAGGCTCTACGGGAGGTCACAAATGTTTCAAAACCCATCAAATCCTTTCCCTTCAAGAATCACGTGGACTTCGATTACAACGCACACAACGACAAGGCACAGATCCTCTTCATCGCCAACGTGAGTATCGTACTGAGTCCTATCCTACAGCAAATGCTGGGTCTCGCTCACGCGACCTACACGGGTCCATCCGAGGACCATGGCCAGATCCCGATAGATAAGAAGTCGGGTATGTACGGACGTCTACTCGGACGTAGTCGACAACCACAGCGTGTGCGATATCAACACACCTCTGTTACGGGTGGTCCCCATTAAAAAGACGTATGGAGATCAAGTCACCCACAGTTTCACCCACATGCTCTACCTACCCGTACGACAAACCGACATCAACACTATCACGGTGGATATAAGAGATGACACGGGACGACCGGTGGCATTCGAACGAGGAAAGGTGGTGCTGACACTTCATTTTAGACAAGCACGTGCTCCCCACTTTGTATAATGAAGGTCCCTTACGAGTGCGATGCACGCAGCTATATGGACTATTATGCCCAACAGGCCGGGGGTGGCCTTCCCGTCTTTAGTGGTGCACGCATGCAACGAAGACATGGGCTGGGGAACATACTCGGGAGCATCGTCAAAACGTTCCTGCCCTTGGTGACGCGTGGGGTGAAAGCAATCGGCAAACAAGCGGTACGCAGTGGACTGTAAGTGACCGGTGATGTCTTGGGGGGTACGGCACCCCAAAAAGCCTTGAAACGGCGGGCCAAAGAAGCGAGAGGCGTCTTGGTGGCCAAAGCACAACGCACCGTAGGGAATAAAAGACCTGCACCACCGAGACCACGCATCAGTCGACGACCGACCCAGCGACGACGCACATCGAAGACCCAGGATATCTCTTCTTAAACATGTCCTTGATCCACGCAGAGTCCTGCCCCGCCACCAACAGTGAACTTGATTTGTGGACCGTGCCGCCCACACAGACCAGTGCCGAACAAGGATTCTGGGTGGAGTATCTCCCGCTGTCCAGCATCAACGAAACAGGGCCCATCGAGTTCACCATCAGTAATGCGGATACGGCCTATGTGGATTTAGCCCATACATACTTGTATGTGAAAGCCAAGGTCGTCAATGGGGATGGCTCCAGAATCATCCAAGCTGCAACGGTGGGCCCGACGAATCTCTGGCTGCACTCGATGTTTCAACAGGTGGATATTTTTCTCAGCGACAAACTCATCAGTGACTCGACTACCCCTATTGAGCCTACATCGAGACACTGTTGTCGTATGGACGAGAGGCTAAAAAATCTCAGCTGACAGCCGCTTTATTCTACCAGGACACAGCCGAGCACATGGACACGGTGGACAATGAAGGATATAACAAACGGAAGGCTTTCACTGCGAACGGCGCCTCGGTTGATCTCATGGGTCGACTACACGCAGACATTTTCATGCAAGACCGGTACCTCTTGAACAAGATCCCCATCAAAATCCGACTGATACGGACGCCTCCGACCTTCGCCTTGATGGCCACTAACGTAGAGGGGCATGCAGCTGACTATAAGATTGTCATCCAAGACGCAGTCCTGTATGTCCGAAAAGTGAAACCGAATCCAGCCGTTCAATTGGGACACATGAAAGCCTTTGCTAATACTGTTATATGGAAAATGGAATAGGTCTTTGGATTATGGACGCGGATATTCTCTAATGGACGACGGCTGGATTATGAATGACGGACTAGACGCTTGTAATTGGAAACAAAACCAGCCCAGTACCCTATCCGACGTGTGCAAACCAAAGTGTTCTCTGTGCCTGCTGGAAATATGAGCGCCAACAAAGAAAACCTGTTCCTGGGGGAACTACCCAAGCGATTGATACTGGCCTGTGTGGAAAATACCAGTTTCAGCGGAGCCTACCCAGAGAATCCGTTTGACTTTAAACATTTCGGCATCAATTTTGTGGCCCTGTACATGGATGGACAACAGGTCCCAGCCACGACCTTAACACCGAACTTTGGGCGCAGGAATTTCATTCGAGCCTATCAGAGCAATTTCCTGTCTGCGCATGTGCAGAATGACGATATTCCAACCCCACACGCACCCCATCGGATGCTCCTTCACGAATGCTTCACATTGATACCTCATACGACTCCATCGGACCATTAGGGGCTCCCCTAGATCCCAAAACGTCTATTCCATACCCTTGGTCTACCGCGCATGCGCGGAATGACGATATTTCAACCCCACACCCATCCCATCAGATGCCCCTTCACGAATGCTTCACATTGATACCTCATACGACCCAATCGGTACACCTCTCGCCCCTGAAGATTGCCGGAGAATGCCGGAGAATTTGGGACTACTTTCTGTCCGCGGAGGCAGACCGCATCACCACCAGACCGCATCACCGCTGAGGAATACACACGCCCGATTCACGCGGACCGGAAGTGACGTCATACATGACGTCACACTTGCGCAGAACACCGCCACAAAATCTCATACCTGCGCACAACACTCCCGCGCACACCACTTTCTCGCGCATGCGCAGTGAGGTGCCATTACGTCGAACGGTGTTTATACTACTACTGACCAGAATATGAATCAATTAGAGACGTGGATTTTATGAGATAAAGAGCGATACAAGCATTTATGTGGAAACTTACTAATGGCTATTTGTGGACTTTAATATATAATACAAACTTACATCAGCTGACAATTAAACTGCTGCGCTAGAGTGTGATGGTAGTTCAGCACTTTGTGTCGGCTACCGGCATAAAAATACAGCCATTGGACGGTCTTACACATTATATATGGGTTTGATGGGGTTTTACACTTGATCTGAAGTACAGATACATTAATCAAATAAGACTACATGAGGATGATATCCATAATATCACACAAACAGCCCTGTATCGGTTCACAAGAATGCCGTCAATGAAATGAATACACCTGCAACCTTTCGAACGTTCACTGATCACCCTACTGAATCGACAAGTATGATTATAGGTGAATGCACCAGTCCATTTGTCATGCGACCATGAACTGTAGGTTGGATCACTTCACATTGAAGCCGCATAACAGCTGCAATGTTATAATGAGGCAACATATGATTATATATCAGATATGTCGACAGTCCATGATAGCTACCATTTGTCTTGGCAACAGTCCATTTGGCGAATCATTGGATCAGACGATGTGCTCTCTGTGCATCATTCACAAGTGCATGTTGACCTACCATGGACTGTCGATCGGTCCGATGATGATACCATGGACTGTCGTACTATCAGACAGATAGAGAATAAACTATTAATGGTTCATATTCCTCTTAAACACACACAAGTGGAAGGAATCGAGAGATGAATGAGTCAGTGATACATGAGGCAGGTAGTAAGTTCCCACGTGTTCATTTTGTGTTCATTTCCTCACACTATAATTCGATGCTAATACCTACCATGGACTGTCTACCAACACCTAAAAACACCTCTCGCCGCAAAAATGTTTAAAATTTTTGTTAACTTGAAATAGTAATAACCCTACATTTGGTGACAATATAGTACGATATCTCTGCTTCAAAAAATGACTGGACACCAGTAACCATACCTGTCATCGATATGCTGAAAATCGTTCATTTTCGGCTGTGGTCACTGTCGTCTGGTCAGACACACGCCCACGCTTGATAACGAAAGCACCGAAAAACCTACCATTGACTGTGATTTGACACGTGACCGGCGGTTTTCACCTATAATCATACTTGTCGATTCAGTAGGGTGCTGATGTAGCATTGAATAGAGCTGGCCCTTGGATCTCATCTTCATTTTATCCAACCAATTTCTACGTTCCCACTTCGAACTTCCCTTGATATATCTGGACCCCTTCAATGTTCAAATAACTTATAAATAGACACGAGACGTCAGTGACCTCGAAAACATTTGAAATGGGTCGCATAAGAGCGTTATTGATTGGTTGACCTAAATAGTGGGCACCTTATTAGGAGGAAAGGCGCCGCTAATAGAGGATGATGTCACTCTACGTGACTTCACTCGCAATCGATGTGTACGTTCTGATTGGTTCTTCTGTCGTTAGTAGGTGAAATTTACACCTCGGATTTTGAACACTGAAGGGGTCAGATAAATCAAGGCAGGTTCGAAGTGTGAACGTAGAAATTGGCTGGATAAAATGAAGATGTTGGATCTATAGACTCACTCGCAATCCAGACAGGCTCTGTCCACATTTGGAATATATAATTCTGTAAATCTTTTAGAATCAACGTCGATTCGTTCACATTATTTGTGAGCTTGGCTTGTACTGGAAACTTGCCGTAGATTTAACAATTCAACGTGGATGACGAATTCCGCTTGTAAACTAAAACTGCGGAAAAGCTCCCGCCACATATAAAATGGGATGAGTCGGTGTTGTTTGATGGATTTTACCTTTGGACAATAAGAATTGACACGGCAAATTTTAGGGCATTGAATACAAGCGCCAGATACGAAAAACCATAATCGTGAAAAATGTCAGCACCAAATTCCATGCAGCATAAAATAAATTATATATATAAACACAAGCTAGTTTCATGTAAGAAAGAAGCGTCCGACAGTTTTCAATGATGCCAATAAGACGTCATGATGTACCTATCATCAAAATCCAGGGACCGCGGAGCGGGGGGGGGGGGGGGGGGGCATTTTTTGGGACCGCAATGTTATAAGTCCTATAGCTATCATAGACAATCTGATTGAATCTCAGACAAAATAACCGCTCCTCTATCGGACATGTCGCTAATTAAGATCTGGGACAGCCCGTATCTTAAATCTGTCGCGCATGTCAAACTGACGACCAATCACAGTCCAACTTCAACGGGCGAATAGGTGCCTATCCGGACAAATAATAATCTTCGGTGTTGCTTATGGAGAGCAAGAACTTCGTCAGCCGCCCGTTGAAGTTGGACTGTGATTGGTCGCCAGTCTGACATGCGCGACAGATTTAAGATACGGACTGTCCCAGATCTTAATTAGCGACATGTCCGATAGAGGAGCGGTTATTAAGTCTGAGTTTTAATCTGACTAGATGATACTGCATTATGCTTCTTTCAGTAGTTCAAATCCTCTTTATAGGAATAGGGATATCGCGTGCCCTATCTATACTACTCATCGCGCACTACTCATCGCGCATGCGCAGTCGACCCATTCTACTGTAGGGTGCAAGCCTGGCCCATTGAATCTCAAGTAGTGAAAACCCCAGGTCTCTCGACTCACCCTATTCCGCCGCCACATCTATGCGACCCGCTGTGAGTGAGTAAAGCGAAGGAGGAGGAGGAGGAGGAGGAGGACACGCCACGGATTATGCTAGGAAGATTGCATCTTACATAGCACCATTTAACATGGCTGGTATAGAGTTCAGCCCCCCCCCACTTTCAAATGTGTTCCGCGGTTCCTGAAATGCGTATCACTGATCTGTATTCCGTTTTCCAAATTAGTTCCAATGTCGTTATCTTGAGTGTTGTATCTCTCCCCCACTTTCAAATGTGTTCCGCGGTTCCTGAAATGCGTATCACTGATCTGTATTCCGTTTTCCAAATTCGTTCCATTGTCGTTATCTTGAGTGTTGTATCTCAGTCACGCTTTTGTTAAGACTGGTCATATGAGCATCATGACGATCATATATGTCGTATTCTTCATAGGGCCATAGCCCCGGATTTCGGCAGAATCAGAAACGTAACGCCAAAGATCTTGCACACTAACATCGTACATTGCTATCGGTGTGTGATATTTATTACCAAATTTGAGAAAGTTTGAGTGAAGCCGCTTGGTAGTATAGCCTCATCGACTTAGTTTTTGTAAATGGTTGTGACGTTGATTGAAATAATGTCAATGTTGTAATCGTGTCTCTTGTGTAGATTCTACGTGAAAGAAAGCCATTTTCATCTTTATGGAGGTATATGCCTAAGTATGATGTTCTACTTGGTCTATCGGTGAATCTTACATATCTAAAGCAAGAAGATCATCAATATAGCGTTTGATGAATGAACTGGCTTTGAAATGATCATGTTTTGTTTTGTAATTAACACGCATCACTGCGAATCTTGACAAAAATGAGGTAACATGTCACAGGGGCCTGGGACAAGTGTTTTAGGCTGGGGGGAGATACGTTATTTTAGTATGTGTAATAATAAGACTGCAGGAGACTACATCAAAGGACGCTTCACCCCATTCTCCATCTCTCAGCCCATCGCAAAACACTTGTCCGAAGTCTCAGTTTGACAAGTCGAACACTATTACAACGCAAATAAGGGAAGTGGGAAGAGGTGCCGACATACCGATAGAGCCACATGACTTCACAGTATAGTCTTCTGGTTAACCTATTCTAAAGCACATACCAAGAATCTAACGACTCGTGATATGTGTTGTAAGTAGTATACAAAGAGTCTTTCAGCGGTTTAGCCCCCCACTGCGCATGCGCGAGAACCTGTTTTTACGTCACAGCGACCTGTTTTGGGGGGGTATTGGGGGGTGCGCATGCGTGAGTGATGTGTGGTGGAGGTGGGTACAAAATGGCGGATACTCACCTCCCACCACACAACCACACAGGCCGCCATTTTGTACCCACCTCCACCACACCATACGGTGTGAGTGAGTGCAAGAATGTATTCATCCGCGGTGATGCAGTCATGTCTGGCGGTGATTCGGTCTCGGGAAAAAGCTTCCGCGGAGAAAAAGTAGTCCCTAGATAAAATGGTCCGATGGGGTCGAGTGAGGTATCAAAGTGAAGCTTAGGGGAGGGGGCATTTGATGGGCTGGGTGTGGGGTTGAAATATCGTCATTCTGCGCATGCGCGGTGGCCGAAGGGTATGAAAATAGCCTTTTTGGAACTAGGGGAGCCCCTAGTTGACCGATGGGGTCGAGTGAGGTATCAAAGTGAAGCATATGTGAAGGGGCATCTGATGGGCTGGGCGCGGGGTTGAACTATCGGCATTCTGCGCATGCGCGGAGGCCCAAGGGTATGGAAATAGACGTTTTGGAGCTAGGGAAGCCCCTAATGGACCAATGGGGTCGAGTGAGGTATCGATGTGAAGCATTCGTGAAGGAGCATCTGATGGGCTGGGTGTGGGGTTGAAATATCGGCATTCTGCGCATGCGCGGTGGCCCAAGGGTATGGAAATAGCGGTTTTGGAGCTAGGGGAGTCCCTAATGGGCCAATGGAGTCGTAGGAGGTATCAAAGTGAAGCATTCGTGAAGGGGCATCTGATGGACTGGGCGTGGGGTTGAAATATCGGCATTCTGCGCATGCGCGGTGACCCAAGGGTATGGAAATAGACGTTTTGGAGCTAGGGAGCCCCTAATGGTCCAATGGGGTCGAGTGAGGTATCAAAGTGAAGCATTCGTGAAGGGGCATCTGATGGACTGGGTGTGGGGTTGACATATCGGCCTTCTGCGCATGCGCGGTGGCCCAAGGGCATGAAAATAGCCTTTTTGGAGCTAGGGGAGCCCCTAATGGTCCAATGGGATCGAGTGAGGTATCAAAGTGAAGCATTCATGAAGGGGCATCTGATGGACTGGGTGTGGGGTTGAATTAGGGTCATTCTGCGCATGCGCGGTGGCCCAAGGGTATGAAAATAGATGTTTTGGCATCTAGGGGAGCCCCTAATGGTCGAATGGGGTCGAGTGAGGTATCAACGTGAAGCCTAGGTGAAGGGGTATTTGATGGCTGGGTGGGTGCATGTAAAATTTTTCCTGAAAAAAAAATACGGAACACGGACTTTATCGAAAAACCTGGGAAAATGCCTATATGGGGTATGAGGGGTATATAGGTCGCCGGGCTTAACGGGGCTTGTCTATCAACAGAGTTATCTTCCCCTAGTTCCAGGGTAGGTGTATGTAAAAATTTTCCTGAAAAAATACGGAATACGGACTTTATCCTAAATTACGGGAAAATGCCTATGTGGGGTATGGGAGGTATAGGACCATCCTGGGAAACGTACTTCTATACATTT